>CABFWO010001171.1:187881-199921 GCA_902155825.1 Timema genevievae | reverse complement strand
CCCCCCCAAAAAAAATCCCTAAAAAATAAAAAATGTCTACTTTATCCTCTCTATCCTCCTTCAGCACCAAATTTCAAAGCTTTCAAATACTCATTTCCTTTTTTCCTCAGGGTCCATGTCTCAGCTCCATACAAATCTTTAATATTTTTAAGTCTTTCTTCCTTCACTAGTACTACCATGTCATTTATGTAGTTTACTGTACATATCACACATACTCCTATTTTGAAATCTACAAATCCTTAAAAAGCTTCCATAGCATGACTATCTATGTACAGTCCATTTTTTTCATCAAACATAAATATATACATATAATTTTTTTCAGGTCCTATTTCCTCTTCTTGACAAGGTTCGAAGTCTGTCAAATTCTGCCAGTAATGAAAAAGTCGACACTGGTGGTAATATTTTGATTCATCATTCAAGGAACACTGCACAAAAACAGTGGGCAGAAACACAGGTTTGAAATTTATTTATTAAATTTATTTGGTCATTTTACTGGTTCTGAGGTTACATGGTCCAAAGCAGGGTCTGCCAAACCGTCGATTGCAAGCTACCGGTAGTTCGCGATGGCAGTTTCGGTAGGTCATGCTGGAAATTTATCTTGTGCAGCAGTACCTAACATCACTAAATTTCAGAGGCCAAGGTCTAATGGCAATGCTACAAACACACCCACACCGGCTGCTGGACATACACCTAATATATGTTATTGTGGTCTTGTGTTCTGCGGCTATGATTTATTTACAATCATTTGTGTGTGGTTTTTGCTGCATTCATTTATGTAAGAGTGTACGTTTTTTCGATTCAGTTGAGTTATATATAATAAGTGTAAATAAAAAACAAAAAACAGATCTCTTTCATTAATATTAGGAAGAGGAATAATTCTTCAGATAAGTTAAGGCGAAAAGTTCTCATCTACAATGCAATGCATGTGCAGTTGTATGTAAGAAAGGTAAGATTGAAATACATTAATAAACTACTCATTTGACGATAGACAAAGATTAACATACAAATACAGCTTTAAGGGAAAATAAAGTAAGACATTTAAAGTTAACTTCCGCTCAAACACCTCCCACTCATCAACAAGTGGATTAAATTCCTTATGTTAACCAATATAAGCCAACATGATTACTTTACTATGTACGATAAAAAATAAAATAAACACTTTAGTCTGCAGCACCAATTTAATGTTTTGAATAATACTTATTCTTCATGATAAATGGTTAAAGTACCTTTTATCTTTATACTAATATAACTTTTTAGGATGCGTGTGCTAAAGTGCTGACTTAGCATATATGATGTAATGAACTAGAAACGTTAAAGGGGAATGCTGACTACTCATAACAGTGTTTGTTCTAGTTGGCCAGGAAAGGGGCCATATCGGGCTATAAAGGCCTTTTATTTGTTGACATCAGGGCTGTCACATTTCCATCAATATCACAGGCAGTTACCCAGCCTGACTCTGGACCATAGTAGACTAGATCTTAGGGTCATCAGTAGCACTTGTACTAAGGGCATCCGTCGAGCCCAGGGTCCCGAGATCGAATTCTGTAGGGGGTCACGAGACGTGTCACTCAATTCCATCGGTCTTAGTTTCCACAAGTTAAACCAGTTCTTCCACGAACGCAAGCGTTCAATTTCTTAAATTTATTTTATATTTCGTTTAACACCACATTTTGTATTATCCTTTAGTAACTTCTATTAAACCAAAATTCGTAACCCTACGTATTATTTCAAACCCACATAATTACCTTGCCTGCAACCTAACCCCTCCCACAAGTTATCCTGACGGATCAAGATTTCCACTCTCTTTATGCCACACAGAATGAGACGAGACCAACAGAGTCGGCTCTTTGGTCATGTCACACCTTATTGACTCCTTCCCTTGAACATTTACAATATTTTATGTTTGGCAATTAACTTTTATACAAATGTATATATAGAGGACAAACTAACTAGGGTAAGCCAAAGTCAATGATAAAATTAACTCTTTAATAAACAAAAATTACACTGGCTAACTCCTTGATAGTACAAATTTATCAATAAAAGTACTAACCAAAAGTCACTTATCTATTTAGTACATGTTCTTGCCATAACTGGCTGTTAAAAAACTTGAATTATTTAATAAATTCAAAAATTCAGGAAGAGGTGTGAATTAATTTGAAAGAAATTTATTCTAATTTGATTCGAGATATGATGCGGAACCATATTTGCAGATAACCTTAAATGCAGCTGATGATTGTCATTGAGCTTCCAAATAATAATCTGATACACTATCAGCTTGATTTGATGGTTCCATCCAAATTTAAACTTAAATCAAAGAAATATATTTATTTCACTTTATCAATGACTTTTTATTTCCTTATCAACATTTGATTGTCTGATATGTATAAACTTCTTAATTGATTACTGAACATTATAATATAGCTACCACTACGAAGATTAGAAATGAAAATATAAATATTAAATAAATTTTTTTTTGTGCCAACGATTTGCCTCCACTCATTTATAATTAATGCCTTAAAATTTATAAAAAGGGCCATAGCTCACATTAACCCAACTACTTGTTATTACAAATATTTTAGATTCACCCTCTTTTATGCTACTCTACTTATGTTTAATTTCTCATTAGCATATCCTCTATCATTTCTTTATTTACATAATATTTTTTTATATTCAGGTTTTGACTTTATCTGGAGCAGCAAGAGTTTTCAACACCAAGAGACAACTTTTGCAAACATTAGGAGATTTTCCAAGAGCCTGGTCTCTATTACTTGAGTTTATAGAAAATTCTTCTCTCAGTAAAAATAACGAGGTGAGATTGTGAACAAAATGATTTGTTATTTTACTCATTTTGTTTTATGTATTCAAAATATTTTAGTAAATATTGTTAGCAATAAAAATAGTTATTATTTCTACTGAGTATGCACCCTCTAGAGTAAACTGATTTTACTTAAGTTTCTTTTTAATCTTGTGTAGCTTTATAAAAAGCATTGATTAAACTTTTTAAGATTAGAATTTTTTTTAAAGATAGATAAAGCAAAGGAAATAGAGAAAAGCTTCACATTATTTCAATAATGAAATACAAAGGTCAAGTCACAGTTTTATAGATTTTTTAAAAACTTTTTCCAGATGAATTAGAATAGAAATAAACATGGTTAGTTGTTGATATTGAGGCGTGTGTTTACATTTATTTAAAAATAGCACAATCTTCGTTAATAGTTTTTAAAACGTAAAATAATGTATTCCTTATTGAATTACCTTCTGCTAAAGGCACTAAAGAAAACACTCAGTATTTGAACACTAATTACAAATATGCTTAAGCAAGGACAATTTTGAAGAAAATATACAATTTTCCACAGTGAGTTTTGTATTAGTTAATTAATACTATACATTTATTCATAGCCTTTATGTTTTTTATATAGGTTTCTTTAGCTGCCTTAAAAGCATTCCAGGAAATTTTATACCTGAATAAGGGTAGTGATGGTAATCTAACTTCTGGTGTGACTGTATCTGCTAGTGAAGAGACCGATATCTGGGGTGTAGCATGGAAGGTTTGGCTACGCATTGGAGAAGAAAGCACAACACCTACAAGTGAAGTAGACACAAGAGAAGACCTGTACATTCCTTCACAACCATTCCTGACAGCTCTCATCCAAATATTTCCAGCAGTCTTTCAACATATAACTGCCAAGTGAGTCTTAAATTGTAAACAATACTTTATGATATGTTTAATTACGCCATTATAATGGAGGAAGGTCTTTCTTTTCTAAACATTTGGAGTTAAGACTAATTTTGACATTGACAGTGATAAATGAGTTAACTACTTTAGTTTTTGTATACAGTAATCCCTCGACTTATATAAGGTTTATGTTTTTGGGTCGATTATGTAACTCACATTTTGCGTAAGTCGAATTTGTAGATTAATTGTAATTTGTACTACTGTACATTAATTGTAAATTCATAAAAAACTACAATATATAGATGTGTAACGTTTATAAACCAAAAATCTATTTGTAAAACGTAAAACTGCAAGAAGAACTAAAAAGTAAACAATATCCACTATCCACGTATGTAACTAATGTGTTACAGTATCACCAACCTTATATCAGAAAATAAAATTTACCATGCACACATAATATTTATAGAGAGAAATGCAGTTCTGCAACAACTTCTACCTACCCCCCTCTTGATGTTGAAGGATGAGGGTCGTCTAGGTAGTCTGAGCTGTCATCTTGACTTGTTGTAAGCAGCATCATCTCACAAACATGCTTAGAGTAGATTGTGTGATCACATGCTTCTTGTCATAATAGGTAGCCGTGAACCGTCCTAGCAAAATTAAACCACAATAGGAGGTCCAAATGAATAACAACAAGGGGGCAGAAAAAGGGGTAATAGGAGTGAGCAGCTGGAGTTCTTGTTTTGAATGCCTGAGAATCAACATTCAGAATATGCAACTTACACCGGTTGCGGGAATAATATGATGATGGTCGTCCTCAAAGAAAATTAAATATATGTACCCACAACGAAAGAGATAAGGAAAAAACACATATGACCTGGGTATTATTTCTATTTTAAACATTAAAGAAAACTTGAAGTCGCTTTGTTGATATTTATTGATAAATAGCATAAGTAAATATATAATAATAGATATATAGATATTTTTGAATAATATATAACAATATATAGGGATATTGAAAATTTTCAATGATAGCCGAGCTGGCAAACGAATAGAGTTCAGTAATATTTAGGATAATTGATGCCAAACAAATATCAAGATTGAATGCATATATAAACTCGAAATAATTACATCAGAAAAGAACAATAATAATTAAATCTTTTTGCACGGAACCAACTAGTAATGTTACGTGACCCTCGTAAAAAATGTCCATTATAAATTCTATCATCACAATTCACAAAGCTGATTTCTTAAGTTATTCTCAACTTTTCTAAATCTTCTATACATATTCCCATTATACACTAAATCCTAACTAAATTGCATAATCATAAATTAAATAAATACATGTAAAGCAGTAGGGTTAGTAATAAATAATAAATAAATCATACTTTTGAACAAAATATTACACGAGTATTTACTGACTACTAATATTACTGTTAATAAATTAAATTACAAACATTTTCTGTTTACATCTGGCTTACTGGTCTGGTTACAAACAAACTTGGTGTATATATTTTGCAATAGTTTTGTGTTATCATAATGTTTTTTTATAAATTTGTAAGCGAAAAAATAAGTTACAATTTATTGTTTTATTATTAACTCACAACTGAAAATAATACAAGTTTCAATAGAATAACAATGATTCTGACGGTCTCTTAATCTAATGTGAAACTTGGGCTTTCTTTTTTGAACAAAACAACTTAATTCGTGGTCGCATTTTGATAGGCACACACAAATAACTTCTTCCACAGACAACAGTCTCTTATTCCTCTGTGTGGTTTTTATATTCGTTAATCACAAAAATGTTTGCTCACACAAGAACAATGTTGAGAATTGTAGCAATATGTTTATAGCTTTCTGGGAGATGACAGGAGAAACTGTTTTCACTGATATCCAAAACATATCTAATGATATTTCATTAATTTAATTTCAAGTGTGTGATCATACTTCAGTTCAGTCATTTGTTCTTCCTGCAGGCTGAGTAAATTTTCTGATCTGCTTGAATAATCTGTGAAAGGGTTCCTGACCCAATCATACTCTTCTGTTCACAAAGAAGGGGAATACTTGACAAGCTTTTCAGCCAGAGATTCTATATGGCCAGAAATCAGAGACATAATGGCTTCACAGTGGCTGTCAGTTGTAATGGTCTGAAGATGAGAAAATAGGGGTCACATTTCAAAATTACCCCTAGAAAGATATTTTTTCCAAACACCAATTTTATTTTTGAATGCTACAAGTTTGTCTGTACACATCAAAATATTTTCCTTGGGGCCTTGCATGTTGGTGTTCAACTTATTTAGATGTTCATAAATATCTACTAGTTTCAGGAGCCACGAATCTGCCTCAATATAAGTGGAAAAAGAAGTATTATTGTTTTCTCTGAAGAAAATCTGAAGCTGCTACTATCAAAGAGAAATGATCACAGTTGATTGACGCGATTAAAAAAAAATAGCGGTATGGGCCCCACACGTCAGCCATCTTTAAGAAAATGCACCCTAAATCTCTCTCGTTTCTGAAATAATAAATATCCAGCAAATATATAACAAAGCTAAACTTTCATAATGCTTCTTTGATTTATATATATGTCACATTGAAACTTTACTCTTTTTTTATTTGTTTATTAATTTACAAAATAGGTGGCAAGTTGTACTATTTTTTCACAAGCCTTTGCAAATTCTGGCGGAACAATGGAACAGGCTCGTGAAACCCTTGTTGGGAATCACTGAGCTAGACATGTTGCAAATAAATACGATGTTTAACATTCTTGAACCGCTCGGCGTTTGAATCCATGGGTTCTAATTTTTCTAACACCTTGTCTATCAGATTAAAAACCTCAGCTATTCCCTTCATTGTACATTTCTTTACATCTGGAGTTGGTGGATTAGTCAGCTTATTTTCTTGAAATTTCAGAATTCCTTCAACTCGATAAGGTCATCATTAGTGAGATCTTCATCGTTATTCATAAAAAGCTTGTTAATGTCACCATTATCCACTTCCAGCTCTAATTGCTCTGCCAGCTGCACACGCGTCTCCATCACCTGCTCTAATTGTTGTGTCAACTCAGCATCTGTCTCAGTCTGCTTGCCTTCCATGAACATTTCTGAGCAGAGTTTCTTCCACACAGCTTTCATTGTTATCTGCTTGACTTCATCCATTGCCGCCTCGAAGTTTTTGATAGCGTTGAGGATATTATAACTCGTCCAGAAGTAATGTAGGGTAATGCCCTTACCACCATCAATGGCCTTCATTGCCTTGGAAAATGCACGCCGCAGATAGTGGGAGGCCACAATAGCGCCTTGATCCATTGGTTGCAGCAGTGAGATAGTTTTTAGAGACAGGTAAACAACTTTTACTTCTGGATGAAAGTCGTCCAACTCTTCTGGGTGGCCGGGGGAATAATCCAGGAGGAGAAGCACTTTAAACAGGATTTTTTTCCCAGCACATTACTCTTTCACCTGGGGAAAAAAGTGGTTACTGAACCAGTCTCTGAACAACGCATGTGTAACCCAAACCTTGGTGTTGGATTTCCAGATTAGGGTCAGCATACTCGGGTCAATGTTCTAAAGGACGCATGGTTTCTGTGAATGGTACACTGCGAGAGTTTTAAGTTTCAAGTCCCCCGAAGTGTTACCACCAACCACTATAACAGTGATCTGATCTTTTGCGACCTTTAATCCAGGCATAGATTTTCCTCCTTTCAAATAAATGTACATGCAGGCATCCTCTTCCAAAACAGCCGTTTCTTTGACATTAATTATTTGCTCAGGAAAATATTCCCCCTCAATTATTTCTGACAGAAGTTCAGAAAATGCACTTGCCACATCTGTATCTGCACTTGCTGCCTAACCCGTGACCTTGATGTTGTGCAGATTTGTACGCTTCTTGAATTGTTTGAACACCAACTACTAGCTTTAAATGTACCCTCCGTTTCCGTGATGCCAGCTTTCTCTTGTAAATTCTTATGAAAAAACTTAGCCTTCTTCTGCATAATCAAGAGTCTCAACAGTATCCGCTTCTATGTCAAATCCTCAATCCAGTTAGACAATAATTTTTCCATCTCTTAACTCAAACCCAGCTTCTTCTTAGTAATAATTATGCTTTTCAACGTTACTACACTTTTCATGCTTTCAACAATGCAAACTCTATCCTTCTTTATCATATTAACTGTTGAAATAGGGCGATTAATTTCACGAGCAATAATTGACCTAGTTTTCCCTTCTTGAATTATCCGAATTATTTTTAATTTTTTTTCTAATGTAATAGCAGACTTTGTTTTTAGCTTTAATATTGGTGCATTAATTTTTGTGTTTCAGCGACATTCTTCCAGTAAATAAACAATAAACAATGGCGGTATACAAACAATAGCGTGTGCGTGACTAAGCGAACCGCGCGAGATAAGAAAACAAGCGAAACTTCAGTGAGCCGTCCTCCGCTACTCTGATATGGCTGTCAAGAACAGCCGTGCAGTATCTCAGGCGCATTCTTTTGACACCACCGCTACTAAGCTTCCACGCCCACAAGTACAGTGGTCAGAACTTTCATTAATATTTGCGACTCAAGGCGTACATTTATCTAACTGCGAATTTATGTAAGTTACATGTTATGTAACTCGGGGGATTACTATTCCTATTCTTAATTAATTTAACACCTTATTGTTACTAGAATAAATTGACCAATACAATTTTATATTATTATTATTATTATTATTTCACTCTTGCTGTAGAATAGACTGCCGATGATAGGAAGATCATGGTTTGATCTCGGTCGGGTGTACTGAGTGAGGTTGGTTTTTCCTAAATTATTTCCCACTCTTTTCATGTAAGTGCAGGTAACATTTCTCTAAATTCAACCTTATTCATCCCTAACCCATTGGCATAATTAATACATAGGCATATAACCAGAGCTTATAGTATAACTTGGTGCTAAAAACATTATAATTAACATTTTGGTTTACTTTAGGAGGAATGTTTGGCACATCAACCTTAATAATATTAGAATAGAAATTGTTCATACAAACACTAAATAACACACAAACACATCTTAGTCCAGGCGGGGCATACTTTTATGTCACAAAAAATCCGACAAAAGGTTTTATGGGTTTAAAATGAGCCTTGGGTCAATATAAGAAACCAATATCCTTTTGCCCCTCCCCGACCTATGCACAACTTTTGGCAGGAGCTTAAATTTACAAAACTGTTTTTGCTAACAGCTCGTTTATGTTTTTTTTTACATAAGTGCATCAGGTATAAATAAAGTTACATAAAACTCTCAACAAAAAAGGTTCTATTCATTTATTTCATAGCACCTATATTGTTGGAGTAATAATATCCAGGCAAATTTGGAAAACTATTAGAAAATGTTGAAAATTAGTCCTTTCACTCGTGAAATACAGTGGCATTTGGTCAGATATGACTATAGAACAGACTCTCATGAGAATCATGAAAAGTTCTGGTGACCTGACACATGGTCGGGGAATCACCAATAGTGTCCTCGCAATGCCTGTCATTGTAAATGTGGAGGAAAAGGTAGAACATTTCTGTAATGTGTCATTTGCTGCCTCCGAAAAGCATTTTGATGCCATGGAGTCATAGGTGTCAATGTATATGCGGGATGTTGAGATGTTCATGAGCTTGCCATCATCTCACCCTCCCTTTCCATTTCATCCAGAGATAATGTGCATCAGCACCAGAGTACAGAGGGATGAAAAAATCAATTCCTACAAAGCGCATAAAATCGTTTTGTCTTATAGGGTAAACATAGTCGGTGTAACCTATGCAGATGTGAAATTTAAGGGAAAGAAAAGAGTGATTCCTCTGAAAGCAGTTAACTTATCGGTCAAGATTCATGATGAAATCATTCCAGTTGACTTCACTTATTTTTCAGAGAACATCTTTTATTAAGAAATAAGAGAAAGATCTGGAGCAATATTTCCAATTTGAACTAACTCCATATCCACTCTCACTTTTTGATAATTTGGGAATAAGGAAAACAAAAAAGTCAGCCACGTACGAGATTTTTTTCTCATGTTACCGAATCCATCAATTTCAATAACGCACTTAACATAGAAGATGGTGGATTTCTACTTCATCGAGTTATATGGCATCACCAAAAAATTTGCCTTCATATTATCAAAATAAGTGCATTACTTTGAAAATTTTACAAACCAAGGACTGTGATTGTCTTCGATGGTTATCCAGGTGATGCTCCAATGAAGAACACAAAATCAACCGACCATCTTTGTCAATCGCACAGACACACTACTGCTGACATACTGTTCGAAGAAACAATGGCAGTAACAATGTCATAGGAGAGATTGCCAATATAGAAATAAGAATTGGCTGATTTCAATGATACGGGCAAAAACAAAAAATGCTGGGTTCATCGTACAGCAAGCTACTGAAGATGTCAAAACAATCATCAAAACTGTACTGGATCAATCTCGAGAAAATAGTTATGTTATTGGAGTTGGCGAAGATATTGAACTGCCTATCCTGCTTACAGCCCTAGCTGCATCTGTGCCTAGCATCTACTTCATGAAGCCAAGTAAAGGAAAAACACAGATGGCGATATATTCTTCAAAAAGTTTAAATTATCCTCATTAAATAGCAGAAAACATTATATTTCTTCACGAATTTAGTGGATGCGATATGACTTTGGCATTTACTGGCAGGGAAATATTAAATTTGTTAAACTCCTAACTCCTAACTCCTAAAACATAAAGACAAGAACTTGCAAAGAGCCGTGACAGCCTTCAAAGATCCAGATATGTCTCAAGATTTCATCGATGCAGCAGGAAAAACATTTAGAAAAGCACTGTATGGAAATAGCAGTTAAGAAATATCATTGAATACACACAGACACCAGTGCTTCGTTAAATTACTTTCCAAGGCTGCTTGTAATCTTGCATCCCTACCACCAACCGAAGCAGCAGCAAAGCAACATTTGCTTCGAACCTACCATCAAGTTCAACATTGGTACAGCTACACAAAAACTCCGGAATATCAGGGCTGGAAAAGAAGCAAAAATGGCCTCACACCAATTCCCACCCTGAAAGATGTCGTTCCTCAAAAGCTGTTCCAGATGATTTCATGCAGATGCACCAAAGGTAGCAAAGCAGCCTGCAACTACAGAAAGAATGGACTTCTATGCTCTACCATTTGTGGAAACTGCCGCAGCCAATCCTGCACAAACATCAACGATGATGAGGACACCAATGAATAACATTGATGAAGGAATTAATATCCAACTTGAGTGTTATATGTTTGATCAGGACGACAAAGAACTTCAGTCAGAGAATGAATCATCTGAAATAGACGATGAAGACGACCAATAGGAGATTAGGGATGACGTGAATGTCGAACCCACTGTTGAACCCCACCCATCAACCTCAGGCCATAGATCATCTAAGCGTAAAGGAATCGCCTTGCAGAATGAACCTTTCACCTCCACTTTCTATCATACAGAATGTTCTGCCTCCCCCCCCCAAAAAATGGCATCTGATAAGTAGATTGTACTGTTAACAAGTTTTTTGGTAAACCTTGAAATTTACAAACTTTTATAACTAAATACTTACACACAATAAGTACACAAACATTTTTCTTCTACTACCCCTTTGTGGTATTCACATTTCTTGGACATTCCAATGACTGAGCGGCTGATTTAATCTTTCAATCATTTTAAACAATAAAAAAAGATAATTTTATGTATTATTTATTAATTTACTTATTTACTATCAACATTTATTCTATTGTTAATTAACACATAAATAGTTGTATTTCATGACTGAAACTACTAATTTTCAACACTTTTTAGAAAATTTCCAAATTTGCCCGGATATTACTCCAAAAATATGGGTCCTATGTACATAATGAATACTATTTTTTGTAGGAAATTTGTACCTCAAGGCAGAAGGTAGTGCGATTAATTTTACAGTTTTTATAGCATTACATTTTTTTGGTCAAAATAAATAAAATATTTATCCAGTAGCTTTCTGCTCATAGTGATATACACAGATCTTGAATATCTATCAAGGGTGTCCTGGAATTTTGTCAAAACTTTATGACAAAATTCCAAGACACCCTTTACAGATATTCAAGATCTGTTGCTATTAGCATGTGCAGAAAACTAAACTCTATGTTGCTACCTTAATTTACACCTGATGCACTTTTGTTAAAAAACCAAAAATAAACGATCTGTTAACCAAAAACTATTTTTTTGTGCCTTTACACCAATGACAAAAGTTATGAATAGGTCAGGGAAGGGGGAAAACGAAAAAGTTTTCTTATGTCAAGCCAAGAAACATTTAAAACCCATAAAATCTTTTGTCAGATTTTTCATGACATTTGTCCATTTTTTTTTTTTTTTTTT
>CABFWO010001171.1:163802-180899 GCA_902155825.1 Timema genevievae | reverse complement strand
TTTTTTTTTTTAAAGAATTGCCTGTTTTGATGGTAGAATAATTTAGACTCTAATATATAAATAGGTAAATTAGTGCATTTTATGAAAACAGGAATTGTTTAATATTCCACCATATGTATGCATATATAAATAATATTGAAAATATATAATGTTTTAATAGTATAAAGATGCTGAAATAGATCTTTGTTAAATTTGGCTTTTTGTTTAAATCTGAACATATATTTATATCCTTTTTTAGTAAAATATTATTCTACTAAATAAATACCAAAGAAAATATTCTAATTGGACATCTCTGTTATGTTACCTTCTACTATTACTACTACTACTACTAATAATAATAATAAAACATTAGTTGTTTTTTAAATTGTTGATATCCATAAAATACACTTTTTTTTATGTATTAATTTGAAAATAAAATAAAATTTTTGTCAAAAATTATCAAAACAACTCCATGGCGTCAACTTGCAATCAAGCCATACCCACTGAGTGAACGTTGTTTATAAAGATAAATCCAACTTTTGTGGCTAGTGGGTGTCATATGTTCAGCACAAAGAACTTTTTAGCCATTATAATAGTTTTTATTACCGGATCTTATACTTTTTCATTCAAGTATCTCCTAATTTGTCCTAGCGAGTCTAAGTTGAACCTGGTCCAGCTTTTTGCTTTTTGCTTAACCGAAAATCTGGAATCGCTGATGATAGAACCCGAGACCTTTGGCTCTGTAGCCAGGAGCTCTGACCACTAGACCACAAAGGTGGTATTTTAATTATGTTTCATATCTCCAGCAAATAAAAATGAATAGAATAATTTTTTCAAATGGCACCCTGAATTATAAATAAAACCTGCAATTATCATGCTCGTGAATTCTTTGAATTTTTAATATAAATAACTCATATTTTTTAGTAAATGATGTTTTAATATTATGTTTTATTTACAAATATTTAAATTTTAATAAAACTAGTAAATATATATTTTTAAGAACGAGAACCTAATTAAGAACCAAAAAGAACAGTAACTTTTATTTTTCTAGAACCAAAACCGGAACCTTTAAAATGTTTTTTGTAGAATCAGAACCGATAAGTATTTTGGTTCAACTCCCTGGTGTTAAGTGTAATTAACTAAATTTAATTGTTAAATAAATATGATGAGTTGTAGAAAAATAATGCACAAAAAAACCCACATAAAACACACTTTAGAAAGCATTCAGTCAAGCCATCAATATGTTGAAAAAACTACTGGGGGTTCTGTTCAATGAGGCTCATTAAGATACCTTCAATTACACCCCAAAATCAAATCGAACACAGCATGTTTTTTTTATGGGAAGAGATAAGATTACAAAATTGAGGAAAAAGTAAAAATATTTTGAAAATAAAATTGCATATACCAGCTCAAAGATAAAGGGGAATAAAAAAAAGAAGTTAAGGAATGTTTACTCTTTACTGACATACTGACATGATTGATGAAATTGTAAGATGCACCAATTAAATCATTGCTCATGTGAGAAGCAGTGCAATACTCAAGAGAAAGGGATATAAAAGACACAACTAGATGGTTTTATCTGGGCTTTTGTATTTGTTGGGTGTAAATAAACTCAACCACACTAATGAATTGTGGACAACTGATGGCATAAACTCAACCACACTAATGAATTGTGGACACCTGATGGCACCGGACTTTAAATTCTTCGAGCTTGCATGAGTGCAAAGAGATTCCTCTTCCTTCTTAGATACATCCAGTTCAATTACAAGTAGACAAAAAGTGACAGGCTTAAGACTGACAAGCTGGCTCCTATCAGATACTTTCCTCACTTCTCTGTGAGCAATCTAGGTAATAGACCAATATAATATTTCAATTTGATGTCTATTTTTAGACCCCATCTGTCAATTTATCCTCATCATATATTTATAAATTACACCCATGTGGATAAATGCCAGATATGGGGCCTGTTTCGTAGAACTACAAATATACATTTTACATTTGGCAAGCTACAAGGAACTGTTTTGCAATTTAGAAAGTATTTACAAGTCAGCTGTTTTATTTACAAGTGGAATATTAATAAATACAATTTAGTACCCATGGTTATAGCAACCAAAAGTACACACACTGTTTCAAAATGATTTTGTGACAGGTTTAGTTAAATATTGAAATATCAGTTATTAAAAAATGTATGAACATAAATATATTTTGTTAGGAGGTTCCCAAATTAGAGTTAAGAAATAAAATAATGGAATTAAGTACATTATATGAATTTTCTTAGTTTTTGAGGATTAACATAACTAGGACACTGCAAAATTTAAATTTTCCTTAACTATGCCAGTTGCTGATTTATCCTGTTCAACAATAATTTCTTTTATCTTATAATAGTTTTTCAATCTTCAATTAACTAATTCGAGCATGTTCGTATGATGGTGTCTCTTAACTTCTATAGTCACCTTGTTTTCTAGCTTAAATAATCACCTTGTCTCCTAACCTCAACAATCACCTGTCTACACCCTCATACAAACAAAATATACATGGACTTAAAATGTTTACACAGGTGATTTATTCATCAAAGTAGTCTCCGGAACTAAGTATGTACAAATAACCCATTAAAACTGCACTTGTAAAGTACTTTAACTATTGGTAGAGACTTGTAGAAAATACTCATTGATTTACAAGTTGTAATCTACAGGTATCTTTATGAAACCACTTACTGTCTTGTAAAAAAGTAGTAAACTGTAAAATTTATCCTGTAATTACAAGTGTTTACTTGTAGCTTTATAAAACATAATTTTCTCATTTCTTACAATTTACAAGTGAATGATCTTGTAAATTGTAGACCTGTAGCTTTATGAAACAATCCTCGGGCCAGATTTGAGATTGAGAATCCCAGATCTGGGCAGATATGAGAATACCAGCATAGCTAGGTCATTAATAGATGTGAAATGACTGACCACAACGTAATGGAGAAGAATTACTAGTTCTTTCAATGTTATAAATTTGCACTATATATATATATATATATGTATATATGTATATATGTATATATGTATATGTATATATGTATATATGTATATGTATATATATATATGTATATATATATGTATATATATATGTATATATATATGTATATATATATATATGTATATATATAATTTATTATAGGTCGGTAAATTAAGTGTAATAATTTTATTTAGAATGAATTATTTTAAACTAAATTGATAGTTGAATACATCATTTTTTCACTGCTCAATATGTGCATAGCCTTAATTTAACCTCATTAATTCTCAAATATGAAACGTGTAGGCTTCTATGGGCCTATAATAAACCAATATTTGACTAACTTAATTAATATGAAGACATGTGAATTTTCTTTCAATAATAGTCATAACCAGCCAGATCTGAGCCAGAATTAGTTATATCTGGGCCAGATCTATGGTAGGTCTGACCAAATTTGATTTTTACACATGGGAACACCTGATTACTCTATTTTATGACTGTAAGATGTTCCCAAAGTTTTGTTACAACCAAGAAGTGATGTGAATTGCAATCTCTTTCCTTGTATGACCTTACACCCAGTAATTATGTATTACCGGTATGTATTTTTATATATCAGCCTGTCATCTATTTAATTATGTGTATTCCCATCTGAGGACATCCAATTATATTTATGAATATCCTTATGCTTGAAGCACATCCTTTTTACTACAAAGTTGTTTGGCAAGTTAAAATTTATTCATCTTATTGTTTTATAATTACTGACATCATAAAATATTTATTTTTCATTTAAGAGTTTAAAATATTCTTCCTTCCCTATAGTTGCATTAAAGTCACCTGTCATAATTTTTATGAGCTAGATTTGGAACCGGTCTAACAGGTGTTCTATCTAGCTACTCGGATAAACTTTCTTTTACTGGGTAATCTTTGTATTCTGTTGGACAATGCTCATCAATAATAATTGTAGTATGCAACCTCTCTGCTACCACTATGATACACATCTTATCATTATCTGCTTGAAAGATTGTTCTATCGCTAAAAAGATACCTGGTTAAAAAAAAAGGGTAAACTAACAAAGCCTAAAACCATTGTAGATCCTTTTTTTCCCTAGATTACAAGAAAATATTTGATCAAACTAAAACTATTTGCTAAATAATTCCCTCGGGTTAAAATGGTATCTCTTTATTAGTGTGTATAGCCTACATATATAATGTATGTTTCACTTCATTCTATTGTGTTCTTAAAACTTATCTTTTTTTCAGGAAGCTTTGGCTGGACCAAATAATATGAAAACTATGATTTCTCCAACATTTCACCAGCTTTTGGAGTTCAGCAAGTTTGCCTGTGAAGCACCTCCATATGGTAACATTGATTCCAAGAGTGTCTCCCAAGTGCGTGGTTGTTATGTAAGTATGCAAATTAAAGTATTAAACTAAATTAATGTATATGTAAATAAGGGGCTCTTACTAATTTAATTATAATCCTATATTGAAGGGGTTCATGAATGAATATTTTTTTTAAACTTACTAACCACTTTAAGATGACTAATAGTCGCATTGGTGGTCACTCTCATAACTGACTTGATTGCTGGTGACAAAAAGGTTAGGGTTAGAATTTTTATACTCACAGGGTGAGGGGATTATCTTAGTTAGTTTCTCATACTCTATCCATCTAAGTGTGGGTACTTTTTCTCTAAACTAATAATATATTATCTATCCTTACTCTATTCGAGTAATTATGTGGATAGCTCAGAGGGGTACTAAGATATGGTGCACACACACACAAAAAAAAAATGATAACAGAAGGTTTCCTAGAAAAAAAACTTAGGGCATTTGCGATTAAAATTTCTAATAACCAGCTTGATAATTATCACGCAAGCTATCACCAGTTTACTGCATTAAGAATAATGCATAATTCCAAATGAAGAATAGCCTTTTATGCATTTAATTTTCTCAGAACAATGGATATGGGAAAACAACACAATACCCTCTTATGTAGTTGACTAGATTGGAAAAAAAAAACTGCATTTTCACTCTCAGCTAGATACGACATGAAATAATAATTTTTTAGACCATTGATGATGGGGAGAATGTGGTTTAATCCCGGTTATGTGTACTGGGGGTTGTTTTTCCTAAATGGTTTCCGACACACTCCATACAAATGCTAGTACACTTCATCTAAACTAAACCTTCCTCATCCATAACCCATTAGGACTTTAGAGCAGGGATTCTCAACTGGTGTGCTGCGGCACCCAGGGGTGCCACGAGATCACTCAGTGGTGCCTCAAGATTTTGAGGGAGGGGGGGGGGATGGTTTAGAAAATATATTACTGCTACTCTGATATTTTGGATAAAATAAATAATGTGAAAAACAAAAGGCTTACAAAAATTCTTACTAGGGCGCCATGAGATTTTAATACCCTTGACATGAGTGCCCTTAGCCTATAAAGGTTGAGAATCCCTGATTTTGAGGTGACAGACAAATTAATTTTTTGAACCTTGTCATACTTCTCCTTCAGGCTATCCACATTCAATTGCACTATTGTGGTGGGAATGAGGAAGCTAGAATTGAGTGGAAATTTACCTACATTTGTGGTGAAGGAAAGTGGGAAACCATTTAGTAAAATTACCCACAGAACACTTAGCCGGAATTCTTGCCCAAGCTTTCCTGTCATTATGAAACTGGACCAAGCCTGCTTAGCATTTATTCCGCATGCTCACCCATACTGGTAGCAAGTATGTTATTCTAAAGATAATTTTGTTGGTCAATTTTCATTATTATATATTTATACTTCACAGAAACTTGTAATAGATTAACTTTATAAATAAATTATTAGCTATATTCTAATTTATGAATAAATTTGTTGGGTCAAGTAAAGTACAGTTTATTAAAATAAACTATTATTAATCTTTATGTTAATAGCTTTTAAAACAATGTATTTCCAGCTGAGATTTAAAACAGTGCCTTCCAATCTGTTTGTTTAATTTCTACAAACACAACTTGTGGTTCTGACCGGTAGGGTTAATGTTGAATGTTAACTGTGCTCTCCTTGTCTGAACAATTCATTTTTTCTGACCAGCGTTTTCTATGTCAGAGAAGATAATATATTTTTGTTTATCTAGTGTGTTAAAAGGACCCCGGTACGTATATTTTTTACTGTGCAGCAGTTTTTGAGGGAACTTGTAACATAGGCCTTAATCTTGCAGAGAATATGAAGATTCATTTCTTCTACAATGTTGTAGTGGTTATTTATTACACTCTACAAATTTCACAAACATATTTAAAGCGTTGCCAGCTAAATGCCAAATGATGTTAAATGAGTTAACCTCTTCCTCGTCACTCTCCACTTCTCTTTTGGCCTGCGGATTAAGCACACTTTTATATATGACATTGTCACTTAACTCTTCTACTGTTGGCTCATCTTTGCCAACTTAAATCCATTCAATAATTTTTCCTATGACAGTTTTGTTTGTGGATTGTTTGAAGGAACACTTTGAATTGTATTCAACAGATGTGAGGGGTTGATCCGAGACCCAAAATATTTCGTTGTTCTTTAATAGAACCTTCCTCCATAACATTCAGCCACAAATTTCAGCAAACTTTCTGTAAGGGTATGCTCTTTTCGTGTGTCCAATCAATAGCAGCAGCTAAAATTGTGTCATGTATATTGAATTAATCTTGACATTGCAGTCAGAATTTTATAAACCTTGCACAAATGAGCCCCTATATTTACATTTGAAGTTTTGGATAACCCCTTGATCCATAAGTGGAATCAAGGGTGTAACATGTGGTGGAAGGTATGTTAAAAAAAAAGTTGCCTAATACTAGTTCATAAGTTGGAAGATGAACCCTACATTTGTCCTGGAGGTGAAGGGATTTGTTGTCCTTAAGAAGTTCAGCATTTTCAAAACTATTCTAACCCTTGGTATAAAGTGGTAAAAAAAAAACCAGTCTTTGAATATCTCAGCAGTCATCAAGCCATTTGATTGATAAACAACAGGCAAATGAGAGAGCCCTTTAAATGTTCTAGTTTCTTATATTTCTCATTAACAAAAGGCTCAAGTTTATGATCTCCTGAAGCATTTCCACAAAATAAAAGTCATCTTATTCTGATTCAGCTTAAAGCATTTTGCACATTTTCTTTCACTTTATGCTAATATTAAATTCAGTAAACAATTTCATAAAAGGTGACCTGGTGGTCTAGGGGTAAGGTGTCACACTTCTGTGCTAAGGGTGCGGGGTTCAATCCTCGGTCCCGGCACAGATTTATCTGATTGCCAAACCCTTCCTTCACCTCTCACAAGACGTGTATTAATCACAACTTGTGAATGTGAGGAATGCCAGGCCTCCACCGTGGTTCGGATTCCACGTTAAACTGTAGGTCCTCCATTTCGTCTCACAATCACCCTACCATTACACATTAGCGTAAGTGCGTACAACCCGAACGGGTAGTAAGACGCGGTGCTAATAATAATAATAATAATAATTTCATAAAAGGCCACTCTCATCAACATTGTAGACTTATAATGGGAATAAGCTATGCTCAGTGACAAAAACATTGAATATTATCTTATATCCATTTTGCATTAGCCTGATCAGTAGATTTACTCACCACAAATGTCCAACTTATGAATACCATGCCGAATTTTGAAGTTGCGAAGTCATCACAAATATACCATACTTAACCTGAATAAATGTATACATATAATCAATATTATGCACTACATTATTAAGTCACAAGGATGTTAAAAAGTATAATAAAATATTTTGATTTGTCAAATTTCATTACAAGGGTAATTCTCAGTTTAAATCATATCCTGGGGCAGTGGTAGTGGTTTTCCACATTGTAAATTTTACATTGATTTTACCAATCTCCATCAAGCTGAATTTCATTACAAATTGACCATAAGTTTTTTTGTGGTTTTCTAGAACAAATTCGATTAAGTCACTTGAATGACACTGACAATTTCATATTATTAGTAATAGAATTCAATTTTTAGTATTATTATTAGCACCGCGTCTTACTACCCGTTTGGGTTGTACACACAATTTTTAGTAAAGTTGACAAATTGTGTTAATTTAGCATGAAAAAACATAGATATATGGTGTAATATAATAATAATAATAATAATAATAATAATAATAATAATAATAATAATGATAAAGGCACTATAATTTGAATCATAAATGAAAAAAAATTTGGTAATAATAATTACACGTTATAATATCTTATGATGACCAATATGATACAATCATTGAAATTATAACAAACATCTAAAAAGTTTGAAACCTTTTAAAAATTGTGGACCTTTGAGTCAAATTGCATTAAAACAGAGCTATGATAAGATGATGTAAACATGCATATATTACGTGTCTTGTATTATATTGGGAATTAAACAGAATTATTTGTAAAATGAAAATATAAAGAATGAAAAAAGATACGTAAAAATAGAATTACTTCTTTATCTGTAATTCCCAGTTCCTTGGATATTGCTGCAATCCCTGCAACGTTTTTTGAGCTTCTACATGTTTCGATGCTACAACGGCATCATCATCAGGTCTAATGAAAAAAAAAATGCACTAAATAAAATTATGGCTGAAACACACCATGTTAGCCAATGTGATATAACCTGAAAATTTAATGAAGGTTCATAAGTTGTAATATCAAGAGTTAATGATAATGAAATAGCATATTTACCAGAGCTAAAAGTTGTGTGGTTGAGTGTTCCAAGTTGTTTGAGAAAGAAACTGGGTTGATATTAAAATTAACGTTTATATATAAAGTGAGAAGAGATCAATCTGGAATGATTGAACTAAGAAGTGAAAGGTATTATAAATCTAGGTTGAGATGTATACTAAGATGTATTACTAATAATCTTAATCATTCCTTATTAACTATTAAAATGTTTTTCAAAAATCTTAATGCTACCCAAGCAAATAAATATAATAAATATATTAATATAAAAATTAACTTTAAAAAGACTACCACCAATTTATGGTTTAACCACTAGTGCGTTTCCAATGAGATCACACCAAAATTTGCCAAAATTAATTATAAATCTAATAATTTCAGAATCAATAAATTTAACAAATCTGTTCAAAATGCCAGGATTAAGAATGAAATATCTTATTCACACAGAAAACAACAGTTCCTTAATATGCAAGCTAATCATTTACATCTTGAACTCAGTAATTCAATCCCCCCCCCTATCATATGGCAAAACATATCACTTCACATCCAAGATAAAATCAATAACATATTAATCCTAAAAAAACCACACTCTTAAGAATAAAATCTACAATCTAATCAAGCAACAAAAACCCATAAAAACTTCAACCACCCCACAAGCATACAAATTCCACCCCAGAATCTTAAACCTAACCAACCTCAAACTCTTTTAAGAAGAAGAATTCATACTTCTAAAAGGTTACAAATTCAATTGTATTAACTACTTTCTTACTAACAAAGTCTATTCCTATATCATTGACAGTGAAGAAGCAATTAAACACATTGATCCTGATATAAAAAATCAAACAAGGCACTTTGTTGCCAACCAAATACACATAATTATTGCAAACAACCATAAAAACAAGACAAACCAAAAAGAACACCTCATCCTCAAGCATCTTAATAACAAATTCATAAGAGATAACATCATCATTGTTAAAGCGGATAAAGGAAATACCATTGTCCTCATCAATCATAACATTTATATTTAAAAACTATGGACTTAATTAATAACAATAATATTACTGAGCTAAAATGTGACCCTACTACCAAATACCAAAAAGCAATAAAAACCTCACCTAAAAATGCAACATTAATCTTCTCTTCTAAATATGTATCCAAATTCACTAATATGAATCCAAAAGCACCTAATTTTACATCTCTACCAAAAATTCACAAACCGAACATCCCTATACGACCTCTTGTCAATTATCAAAATGCCCCAGCATATAAATCAACAAAACATTTAGCTAAAATACTTCAACACAACTTGCAACTCCCATAAACCTATAATGTAAAAAGTTCCTATGCCCTAATTGAAAAACTTAAAAACTTTTCTTTGAATGATCAATCAAAATTCCTATCACTAGACATTTCTAATTTACATACAAATGTTCCTGTAAATGAAACCATTAACATTACCAAAACCAATAATGCTTCTTCTGAATACAACAAACAAGTTACATCCATCCTCAAATCGGTTTCATACCAAAATTATTTCCAATTCACCAAGTTTTACTCTCAAAATGATTGATTAGTAATGGGTTCTATCATTATTATTGTTATTGTTATTGTTATTATTATTGTTGTTGTTGTTGTTGTTGTTATTATTATATTTCTATGTTTTTCCATGCTAAATTAACACAATTTTTTCAAATTTACTAAAATTTAATTCTATTACCAATAATCTTAATCATTACTTATTAACTATTAAAATGTTTTTTTCGAAAATTTTATATTAGTTTTGAATAATATACAAAATGATTTATTGATTCCTTCAGTTTGGAAAACATCAAATATCACACAACTGAGCCAATTCTTAATCTATTCAATAGTTTGGAACTGCCCATAAAAATACGATTAAATCTGTAAAATCTTTGAATCCGCTATATTAATAGCTCAGGAGTTTTTTTTTTACTCTGATGTTTTTGGCTCCCATCAAATTACCATACAAAATTGTGTGCGTTCCTTCCACCCTCAATCTAAATAAATAAATAAATTGATAATTACAATGTATTTATGTAACTATTTAGCTAACAGTGGTGAACTTATATAAATATAGAATGGTATCTAAAAGGCCATGTTTGTTTAGATGATGACCTTTTTACATTCAATACAGTGTGATTTTATTCTATAAGCAATTAATTTATATTGTTATTAGTTAAGAAGCCCTATAATTTTGATTTTTTTTTTTTAGTTTGATTGGGTTGCTGTGAACTATGTTCCTTTTGGTGAAAAAGCATTGACTATGGTGGTTAACCTCTACCAGCGGACTGCTAGTGACATGTCTGTGATTGAGGCATCTATATTACACAGCATTATTAATGCAAGTACAAATATATATTTTTTCTAGTACATTATCTGTGTAGGCTCTTAGGCCAATTTGATTGAATATCTAACTAATCTTATGTAGTAATACCTTCATAGAGATATTTCATCAAATATTCGAGGGCTGTTCAATAAAGAGTTAGCATAAATATTGTATCAATACATTACATCAGTATTCCAACATTTCTGCCACAATTCAAACACATTGGAAAAGCCATTACCAGACATCCTTTTCATGGACTTTTCTACCGCTTTCCCAAATTGGCTATGACAGCTAAAACATTTATATTGCAATTGCTTCTTTAATTGTACAAACTGTAAAAAATCTTGTAGGGCAAGGTCTGGTCTAAATAAGGGGGAAGGGGGAGGGGGGGAATAGAGACTTGTTACACTTATGGTATGTAGGTAATGCCACCACACCAACTAGAATTATTATAGATGAGAATGGGAACCTCATATCTATTGAAACAAATAACCTTAGCAATTATAAACAGCACTTTAGCAACTTACTGAACAACCCAACTGACAATCATGACGACATCATCAACCAAATAATTTGCCAGCGTGTTCAACCAATGGTCGAGAAACCTGCAATACATGAAATCTTAGAGACTATAAAACAACTTAAGAAGGGCAAGGCATCTGGAATAGACAGTATTCAGTTGGAAATGCTGAAAGTTGGAGGAGAGGTGACACAACAACAAATTCATAACTTGATAACCTGTATATGGGAAAATGAAAAGATCCCAGAAGAATAGACTGAAGCAATCATATAACCATCTGGAAAAGGGGGGACAAAATGTAAACTCAGAACTACAGGGGAATATCACTATTGGGCACAACAAATAAAATACTATCGAGAATACTGTTAAACAAACTAAACCCATATGTGAAGGAAATTACAGGAGGCTTTAACAGTAATAAATCAACAACAGACCACATATATACATTGAGACAGATTTTAGAAAAGAACTGGGATTACAACAAAGACACATACTCATTATTTATAGATTTCAATAAAGAATATGCCACTATCAACAGGAAGCAAATGTGACAGACAATGGAGGAATATTGGAATACCAAAGAAACTGATCAGGTTATCTCAGTTGTATGTGAATAGCACTAAGTGTAGCTTGAGAACAGGGAAGACAGTATCAGAGTTGTTCAAAGTTGAATCAGGAGTTAGACAAGGGAACATAATATCACCAACATTGTTTATCATAGCACTTAACAAAACCTTACACAAACTATCAAACGGAGATACAGGAGTCAATTTAGAAAGAAAAGTAACATTCTAGCTTTTGCTGATAATATCCTACTGATTGGTAAAACTAAACAAGATTTGGAGGAAATGGGAGCAGAAGTAATGGAAGAAGCTGACAAACTTGGGCTTACATTGAATGAGAATAAATTTAAATTTATACCAATTACAAGACAGAGAAACAATAAATGGAACGTAAAAATAAATATCCTCAGCTTTGAAAGAGTTGGCTATGTTGAATGTTGGCTACCTTAGAGTGAACATCAACACATTGATCTAGAACAAGATTAAAATAGATACAAAATGTTAACATGCACCTCACTCAATAATCAAATCATAACTGTTAACAAATAAAACCAAATCCAGGATATACCTATCATCAGACCATGGCAGTGAAACTTTAAAAATTACAAAAATAAAAGCAAGGAAACTAATAACATTTTGAAATAAGATGCTGAGGAGGATACTTGGACCAATAAGAGAAGAAAATAAATGGAGAATTAGAAAGAATAGAGAGATCAGAGAATGGTATACAGAAACTTGACGTAACATCAGTCATTGGCAGCAGAAGACTAGCATTGTCTGGTCATGTCTAAAGAAGAGGATATAGTTTGATAAAGTATGTAAGTGAAGCAATACATGAAGGTAAACGACCACTGGGCAGACCAAGAAACAGATGGAGAGACAATGTAAGGAAGGACCTGAATAGTTTAGTTGTGGAAGAGGCAAGGACGAGTTACAGGCAGGGGTGTAAGGTGGCTGTGCGTGAGGTAAAGGATCGGCTCTGGTTTGAATGGCCGCAGGAGTAAGTAAGGTAATGCATGGCAACAGTAGCTATGTGAGGTTGCACTTGATCATGGGCTAGCAACCAGTCATCTGCTTGTAGCTGAGGTTGTGTCCATCTAATGGACTGTTTGGAAATTTTAATACTGATTAAAGACAGTTGTATGGCTAGGCACAACATTCTGATATACTTTATCAAGCTATGAATATCAAGGTAAAAGATTAACATAACCTTGAGTGCAGAGGCATTACTTTGGTTTTTCTTTGGTGTAGGGACCCTTTAGGCTTCCAAATAAAGCTACACTTCTTACTCTCAGGATAAAAATTATGCATCCAGGGTTTATCAAATGCTATTGGAGAACTCTCATTACCTTCAGCAATTATTCTTTTCAGCTCTAGGAAGACCTCCAACACACTTGTTCAGGTGTGAGCAGTCTTTGAATTCAGCCCAAACTTGCACCTTGTTAAACCAGTCATTAAGAATAATGTGGGTGCTTCCAACTGGTATTTCCAATATATCTGTCAGTTGTTTTACAGTCACACGACAATCCTTTATCACTATTATAGCAGCAGTAGATGGAATGCCCAAACTACATTTTTTTGTGATTGAAGCGCTACTATCTTTTAAAATTTTTAGACCACCTCTGGGATGTGCTATATATAGAAGAACATATTCACTATGTGCCTCCTTTAACATGTTATATATTTAAACTCAGTTTTTTGAGGCACTATACAAATTTTAGAGTAGTGAAGCTCCTCATGATAAATCTCTATCACTCTGTGGTATAAATGGAATTGAGGTTTGTTGGTGCTGCGATCACTTGACTTTAGTGTGCACTAGACAACCTCACATGTATGACATATGTGCAATACTCAACTCGGTTATAATTTTACTTTAATTGTTGTTTTATTATTTCACTATATCATTTTTGAGCAGCCCTGATATTTAAATGTGTTTATTTATGCCAATATAAATTTGTGTGCATACATGTATGTTTATGTGTGTAAAATTGTATTTATGTAAAAGTTTATATGTACACTTCATTTACCCAAAAATATAGTAAGCTTACCTTGCTTGTTTTCGTTATACTATAGCTTTTTTGATAGTGCTATAGTGAATCCCATCACTGTAAGACTGTAAGCTTTTACACTCAACAGAGAGTTGATGTGTTAGCTTATGTGCATATAAAATATTAATTATTTAATCATTTGTTTTAACAGTTTTCTATGTTTCCTTAGAAAACAAGAAGCAGCTTTCAAAAATAGGTGCAATTGTGAAAAATAAAAAAATTAAACCATAAATTTCCTGATATAATTGTTGAGCAAGATAAACATGTTTACAGCAATGAAAATATAAGCTATAGTTTATTCTTTAATTTTCATACAGGCTAAAAATTATTTTGTTTCTTAACTTAGATTATTTTCATCGTTATATTATAAAAATACTACAGTGATTTAATGTTTGCTTATATTGCTATTGCTTGTTTAGATTTCTATCTGTCTCTATTTCACCAATTATTATGACAACATGTTTTATTTTCATTAGAGGCTTTGACTGAGGGTGGTATACAAGAACGTTAGTGAATGCTTGGTGGACCAATAGGGGACCATACGACTATTGTTTAACCTATGATGACGCAAGCAAACCCATGCTAGTGTCCACTTAGCATCCACTTAGTAGAGTTCTTGCATACGGCCCTGAATAATGGGTTTCTTAATAAACTTATTAAATTAATGTTTTATTTTTGTTTTTTCTTATTCTAATAAAAAAATCATATTATTTTTTAAATCATATCTTCACAATCTTTCTTCTGGTTGGATAAACAGAGCCATTATTCAATCAACGAGCACACTAACATTGAAATTATTGTAAAACCCTTTTTCTTTAATATCTTAAGCCTGTTAGGAAACATGAGGCCATTTTATGGTGATCGTGATATATTTTGTTTTTAATCCAACTTTAGTGTCATATAATTTAATTTATTATTTTGAGATAGTTTTCACCTTATAACATAACAATTTAACCCAGCTGTGTACGGATAGCCCAAACTGATATTAAGATGTCCATAAAGCAGTTTTGTGTCTTGCACTTTATTCATCTTCAAATAAGGCTCTTAGGAGATTAATTCAAAAATGATAATTGGAAACGTTACTTTTTTTAAAATATTTTCTTAATTTTATATATATATTTATATTTAGCACCGCGTCTTACTACCCGTTCGGGTTATACGCTTAAGTACTAATTACGCTAATGGATTAAGAATTGTGAAGGTTGAATTCAGAGGAAGTGAACCCGCATTTGCGTGGAGGGAGAGTGGAAAACCATTTAGGAAAACCACCCCCAGTTCACCCGACCGAGATTCGAACCTTGATCTCCTCGTCCTCGGCAGTCGAGCTCAACACGACTAGAGTGTTAGCCAACTACGCCACCGAGGTGGGTCTTAATTTTATACACCTCTAAATAATCGACTGAACTGTCACTTAACAATTATAATATTTTAATCCTATTTATATTTTACTTTTCTACCATAGCCAGGTATTCAGGTGTTAAGTTATTCATCCATTAATGTAATGCTTTAAATATATTTTCTAAAAAAAAAAAGGAATAATTTTATCTTTACAAATAATCACAATAATCTTATATTTTATTTAGTTTGCTTTAAAATGTCAATTTTATGTTATAGGCTTTGCATCTGCCTTTGTCCATGAAGTATAACTGTCCATCTCCTACCACTTGGAAACTTGCAGTAACTAGCTTGCTAACTGTTCTTCATACTGGCCTACCACTTGCTAGAAAATATCCAACCCAATTTGAAGACATGTGGGCATGTTTGGCGGATACTTTGGATGTGTTTCTTTTTCCTAAAAGGTCAATATTTTTGTCTAGTAAAAATGTAATATTTTTTGTGAGCTTAATTTTATTCATCTGATGGAGAGATAATCAAACATTAGAAAAAGAAGATTGGTGAGTTATATATTTATTTTTTCCTTAAATTTTTCTTTAGTATACTAGGATAGTTTGGGGTGAGCTTATACTAGGTCTGTGTAAAATAAATTTATCTTATCTTAATAGGAAGGACAACTATCTACATTAAGCTTGTCCACTACCTAACATTTCACAGCAAATGACTTGCTAGTTTAAATCCTAACATAGAAACTGATGGATTTCAAATAGATTGGTGTCTAACTTTGAGGTTTGCACATAGCATACAGTTTTTAATAAAAGCAAACAATTAACAATATCAAAGTTACCAAAAATAACACCTATATTTTATTCTGAAAATTGAAAAATGACACCTGGACACGGGAATCGAACCCGGGACTTCTGGCTTAGTACGCCAATGCTCTAACCACTGAGCTATCCAGAATTCGTCTTGTTCCCTGGGTCATTCTTCACTCATATTTTAAGGCAGAGTCTATGATGGACTTAGCAGAAATCATCGGCTACAAATATGTGATTATATTAATATCACGAGCCATCGGATAACGCAGCCATCTGCGACTCGGTAGTTGGCATTATGCTGCCATTTGCACAATTATTAAATTGTACGGGATCGCACATATTAAGAATTAATAGCCAGAGCTATTATTTATGCTTATTAGTGGGGATTACTCAACCTAGATATCATATTCTGAAAATTGAAAAATGACACCTGGACACGGGAATTGAACCCGGGACCTCTGGCTTAGTACGCCAATGCTCTAACCACTGAGCTATCCAGGATTCGTCTCGTGCCCAGGGTCATTCTTCACTCATATTTTAAGGCAGAGTCTATGATGGACTTAGCAGAAATCGTCGGCTACAAATATGTGATTATATTAATATCACAAGCCATCGGATAACGCCGCCATCTGCGACTCGGTAGTGGCATTACGCTGCCAATTTGCACAATTATTAAATTGTACGGGATCGCACATATTAAGAATTAATAGCCAGAGCTATTATTTATGCTTATTAGTGGGGATTACTCCACCTAGATATCATATTCTGAAAATTGAAAAATGACACCTGGACACGGGA
>CABFWO010001171.1:80037-155173 GCA_902155825.1 Timema genevievae | reverse complement strand
TAGGGTGATTGTGAGATGAAATGGAGGACCTACAGTTTAACGTGGAATCCGAACCACGGTGGAGGCCTGGCATTCCTCACATTCACAAGTTGTGATTAATACACATCTTGTCAGAGGTGAAGGAAGGGTTTGGCAATCAGATAAATCTGTGCCGGGACCGAGGTTTGAACCCCGGACCCCCAGCACAGAAGTCTGACACGTTACCCCTAGACCACCAGGTCACCTTTTACAGAAGTAAACTTCATATTCTGATCATACATTTTTTTACCACAACAATTCAGTTTTTACTGTCACACTCATTTTACTTTGGTACATTCACTGATAATTATCATATTAACGAATCACCTGTCTCCATCAATACATATGTTTCATTTGAAAGTCAAATAGATATTTTGTGAATTCTTATTTTCTAAAAAGTGCGACTAGCCACACTTAAAATTTTCTCAGTCTCAAGAGAATGTGCCTTGCTGGTAGAAAGAAATAGAGGTGAGAAAATGGGGTTGGAATGATAAAAGGGTCAGAAAAGAATTACCTGTCTAGATGACTCAGCTGACAAAACACTTGTTAGACTTATTTTTTTAAGCTTATTCAATTTTATAGTGCAATGACACACCTATAAAAGTTATTATTTCTTTACTTTTCTCCAATCCTAACATTTAAGGATATTTTTAACGGAAACCTTTTGAATATAAAGTCGTAAGCCTGGTCTTAAAAAGTATACAATGCAATTTACAAATGATTTTAAACCAAGGGAGAAGGAATTGGGCAGTCCTTGTTTTGTTTAATGGTGTTTGTGATTCAGATATTTGTGTATTTTACTATTCAGTATATTAAGTTATGTATTGATTGAGTAAAGAAAGAAAGCGGTTCCTCTTGTGACAATTTTGCAATGTATAGCAATATTTTTAATATCTAATATTTTCAACGCCTATCTCACCTCAGACATCTGGACATAGGACTATAATATCAATATCATTTTGATATATATTGGGTGTAATACTTCTTACATAATTCAACTAATTATTTGTATGTTTCATCTCATTTAAATATATTAAAATGTTCAATACATTCCATCTACATATCCAATAATGATATTTATTCTTCAACGAAGGGTATTAAAACTTCTTTGTTCATGATTTTTTAAAACCCTTGCCTTTGTATGTAACAGTGCAAGAAAGATATAACACTCATTATTTCACAGCTTGTAAATAAATCATCTATAATAAACCTTAAGAGTGAGTATTGAATTTAATCTGCACATGAGCCAATGCTGTTCCATGATTTGATATGACACTGCATATACAGGATCAAGTTTGATCTTTTGAACCAACTATCGAGTTTGTTCCGCTGTCAAGGCAAAAACTAAACTTGAATCAGATTAACTCTCCTAATACATGGTCCAGGTTTTTTTTAGACTGTTTCATACAAGCCAGATTTTAATGACAATTAATTTAGATCAGGATTGTGCTTATTTCTTAATTTTATTTTTATGTACCTAAAAAACTATTATTATAGATGGGATAAAATAAAACAGGTTATGGGGCTGCACTGATTTGAGGAATTTAGTTGTTATAAAATTGCTAAACACAAAGCACAGAAAAAAAGGAAGCTTATCTTAAGAATCAAATCTTTTTCTTAACAATTGATACATCGATAGTTCAACACGTGTGAATTATACTTTGATAGTTACTAATAGTGAACCCAATTATATAATATTTATTTTATTAGCTAACATCTGTAGATCTTTTAACAAATGAGGACCTTGCAGCATAAAGGGTACAGCTCCATTTTTGGTCGAAATCCAGTTAACATATGTACCACACTTAAAAATAAAGGCTAAATATATTGGTACAAGAAGAAAGAAAATCCGAGAATAAATGGGAAAGTTAAAACAAATTTTGGACTTATCCCCTTCATTGTTTGGTGAAAGTAGGATGATGTTCTGGCGTTGTCCCCATTTGGCACGGATATAATGGGAATTCTCGCTTGCAGAGTTGGTAGTATTGGAACAATTGCAAGTGAATGCATCATAATAATGCTCATCACTGAGGTAACCTACATTACTTACCTAGTGTTTATTAAGTAATTTTAGTGTATTCAGTATTATTTTCTTATTTTATTTTCAACATGAGTGATTCTGATCACATAGAATCCGATTGCAGTAGTATCAAACTGTTTAGCTGTGATTCTTCAGATCTTTATGAACCATATGGCTCGAGACAAAGCTCAGATGAATCCGGTTTCGCTGTGGTGGGCCCATCAACGAAAAGCAAGCATATAAAGAAGAAACCTAATCCCTGAACGTGTACAGACCAACCTCTTTTTTAGGGAAAAACAATCCAGATGAAGACAGAAGGGAATCGAAAAACTGTGAAAAAGGTGAAAGGGGTATAGTTAGGCCTAGGCCACAGACAAGGAAAAAACAGACCCACAACTGCTAAATTAAACCTGTTGCGCTCCTTTTCGAGGCTTTACTGCTTCAATGTTGGGATCGCTAAGTGCGATCCCCAGTGACTACAGCACAATCAAGTGAGCATTTTTTAAACAACTCACTTTAAACTCAAATGTACTAGAAGGCAGATACAAAATATGAGCTTCTCGAGTTAACCTGTCGGCTGGCGGTCACCAAGCAAGCTTTATGTCCCCCGTCCTTACCCCCCTTCCATCGTCCCTAAGTAATATAATCCTGCCACACAAATAAGTTTACTCTGACAGCACATTACAAAGAAAACTTGAAACACAATGGACTTCTTTTTTTTAACTAAGGGAGGGACTGGCTGACAACTGCAATTATTTGTTAAGGAACACTGAGGAGAATTGCAGACGTCTAGAAATACCAATTTATTTAAGAAGTGGTTAGATATTTTTTAATATTGTTTTCACCAAAATGAGGGTGAAAGTTCTGACCAGTTAAATAGTTTAAATTTTAATTATAAAGTGTTTATTAAATGTGTGATATTTTATATAGAACCATATAAAATAATCCCACAAATTGTGACCCTATCAAAACATGACTATTTGATAGAGGAAGGCTAGATACCATACTGCGTGGCCACTAATGCAAGTATATAATAGCAATTTGATGCTATGTATCTAAAATCATTAATGTTTACTTGAAATAATTTAAAAACTTGTATTTTACCGGTGTAAATTAAAATTCCCACACTCAAGTAATTAAAGTTAAAACAAAAATATAGGATAGTTTTAAATAGTTCTAAGGGTTGCTGTTATTTAAAATTACGTAGTAAACACTAAAGTAAAATTATTGTATTTTGTGTGAGTACATGGATGCAGGCCGGATATTAATATAAAGATATTGCAGACAAACGGGCCGGTCAGCTATGTCTCGTGGGCTGTTTGTTTGTGAATCCTGCCTTATCATTTGACCTTGAAAGGGGGTTCTGTCTATTAATAGAAGTTAAAGGCTAATTGAAAATTTAAAAATCCTGCTTCAAGGTGCATTCAGACCCCCTTTCGTGCACTTATATTAAAAATTTCAGATCTCTGTGTGCCGTAGATTTGGCTGGGCATTGCACACAAACAAACACACACAGACAAACACTTCCTTTTATTATTATAGACTATGATATAGCATTGTGGCTTATAAAATGCGGCTATAGGCTAGTCTAGTCCATTAAAGTATTGATGTCACCTTTTAGTGTAAACCGATTGTAGGCTATATAAATATTATTTTAATACGTGAGATATCAAATAAATAGGTATCTCAAAATGCTTTCCTATTTACTATCTAACATATTTTGTTATATAGAGCCACTGTTTCAATGTCAAGTTTTGTCGAGGTTAAATTATAACCTCAGCTTAATATGTTTATTACCTGTTTCAATGTTAGGTTATCACATAACCTGAGCTTAAACTTCAGGTTTCACTTACTCGAAGAAGGTGTAGAGGTTAGTGAGTAAACCTCAAGTTAATTATGATAGAGAACAACATGGCCACCACTTTGTCAGCTGACTGTTCAAAACATTCTTATATGTGTTATTGGATTTCATTAAGATAAAGTTTAATGATGCTATTTGATTCCGATTCAGATATTTATAATATGCTAGTATTTTAACCAGCGTACAAATCCTACATTTTGAACAAGAACTAATAATTATTTTGAAGAATTTTTTGAGCTATATTAAAAAAAAGTTTTAGACTTATGAAAACTATTGTTAGAGATTATTGGAGATAGTTTTGAAAGATAACAAATGAGAGCCTAGCTATTGGAGCTATAAAATTAATACCTAAATGAAATATATATAGACTTATGTGATCATTAGTACTAAACCAAATATTAATGCAAGATTTTTTGATGATTGAATAGTTTGTCCAAAAGAATGTAAGTAGGCCTAACCTATATTTTGGCAGCCATTCATATCAATTGAAAAGTGGGCCTTTACAATGCTTTATTTATTTAAATATTGCATAGTTATTTGGAAAAACAACTTTTACTCGCATATTTAATTCCTTTTTTGAGCACTTCATAAGGTCTAGGCATATTTGTATTAAGTCCCTTACCATACAGTTACTAAAGTTTCACTTGAAACATGAACCTATTCGTTGAGAAAAAATTATTCACGCACAGCTGTGGTAGCTTATTTTTTAAAAACTAAAATCTCAGTGGCTATGTAGGACCTTCTTGTAACTAATTGTCTTGCCTATGCTCTTTAGTGTAAAATATTTCCCTTTTTTCTGTACTAGTCTTACTCTAGGGGGCTTAGGTACTTATTAATGTATTAGTTTTGGAAGAGAATTGTCAATGTTTTCCATGAAGGCCTAGGCCTTGTTGTATTAAATAACTATACTGTAGTATCATAATTAAAGTTTCACTTAAAACCTGAACCCAGTCGTTAAAAAATCATATTCACAAATAGCTGTGGAAACCTATATCGTGATGGAGCATAAAATCTGCTATAAATAAGCCACTTTTATTCATACAAAATAGCAAGTAATAATTTATTGTATACAATAATTTCCCTCCCAAGGATTCAGAGAATCAAATGATACCTTACTCATATTATAATTATTCGAAAACCGTTTTGTGTTTGCAACATTTAAACAACTCACCAAAACCATAGAGAAATGTAAAAAAATTTAATTTGAGTTATCTAGGTTTAAGTTAATGGTAATTACTGGGTTATTAAAGTATTATAATATGCAATTAGTAATCCTTTTTATTATCATAAACTATTCCAAATTGTAAAAACCTAATATTTCAAGCATTATTAACATGTTTTTCTTGAAATATTAGGATCTCGCTCAGCGATATGGCAATACCCCGTGACTTTGGTGAGTTTTGATTTAATTGTTTATCATAACAAATAATTTTATTAATTATGGTTTTAGCTTAAATCGATTTCCCATATCCTTTTGAGTAGAAGGATGACGTTAAATTATTATTTATTTACTAGTTAATATAAAAAAAGTGCCTTATATGTACTGGTTTTTGCGCACCCTCCACCCCCTTTTTTAAACATTCTAGTTTATTCTTAAGCAGGATAAAATAAATAATTAAATCTATTAAGTAGATTTACAATTAATCTAATAGTTTTTGGAGAGAATATTAGTAAACAATATATTAGTAAAATGTGTCTGAAACATGCAAAAGACTCGCAAATGTATTTTAAAATAAATTAGATAATGATTATAAACGCATTTCAGCATTCATTTATTCCCATTTTCACTAACAAATATTTTTGTTCAAGTGACATTTGAGTAAAAATATACTACCAACCTTTGCATTCAACAAATTAACGCCAAGTCAACTACCCTCCACATAAAAATCCATCCAAACAGTAAACTACGTTAACCTGCAGTTTTAACTCGAGGTTATATGAAACCTCAGCTTTGTTAACTAGTTCCTGACTAACCTGATATTGAAACATTGGCCCTAAATGAATGGTATTTTAAATATGAACTAACGAGTATGAAACTATACACATACAATTTTAACGTTATTCTATCATTACAAATTAAGATTAGATACTTATTTGTTTTACCCTTCAATCCTTTAAATATGTTGCTAACTATCTTGCATACAAGATAGAATGGAAATTTCACTGTAAACTCTGCATGAATACATTAACAAAGTGTGTTGCCAACATGGAGTCATGACACGATTATCTAATTTTTCATAGAGCATATCTCAATAAAGGGTATGATGACTTACGGAATCTCAAATCCCCTATAGATATGTTCACACACATATCCTAGAAACATTTATTGAGCAATTTCCTTATGTGCAACACAAAGAAGGTATTGTACACATATAATCTCAACTTGTGAATGTTGAGGAATGCCAGGCCTCCACCGTGGTTCGGATTCCACGTTAAACTGTAGGTCCTCCATTTTATCTCACAATCACCATACCATTACACATTAGCATAAGTGCGTATAACCCTAACGGGTAGTAAGACGCGGTGCTAATAATAATATTGTACACATAATTTTAGGAAAGGCGTTGGAGAAAATAAGGATAATATACCCTCATTGGCTTAAGCAATGCAAAAAGTACAAGCTATTTTGCACAAAGCCACCTCCTTAAAGTTAGAATCCACAGTCACTTGCTGTGGACTTAAAAGGAGAATATTTAATGTTTAGGGAAACCGACGCAGAAAATATGGAACGTATTACACCAATAATCTCATCTCGTTGAGTGAACTTTGGAGAGTTGAGTACTTGTAACTTTAAGCTGATTTTGATCCCAATTAAATGTAGTAAATAAACTGTGTTTTGACATATTTCTATGAATCTAGACTCTTGTCTCAAAAGTAATATTTGTAGCATCTTCCATTTTGAAACGTTGAAATAATGTAAGGATTTATAATTAGTTTTAATGTTGAATAGTTGTGATCATTTTACAAACAAAACCAGCTGTTTGGCTTAAGCTTTAGATTAACAACTTTGGCTTTTAAATAGTAGGCTTATATAGGAGGTATGTTTCAATAAAACACTTTATTTGTTAAAGTATGTAAAAGATCAAATATGTACCGGTATCAAGACTATATAACTATAGTTGATAGGTTAAAAATAAATATAATATTCAAATAATGGGACATTATGACTGTATGAACTCAAAAACTTACCTAAGTTCCCAATGTAATATTTACTACCTTTTGCTTCTTAAATTGTGATTATTTTACTCCATAGTGGTGCCATTGAACCTTTAGTTGAAAGTAGTTTTAAGAATATATAGAAATGTGTCTGCACCATTGAAGGGTATAAGACTATGATTTGTGCTCATCTTTACATAAATAGTCAGTTTTTACTTTCTCTCATCACCTTGAAGAGAAAAGTACTTTACTCGTAAAAAAAAGTCCAAATTTTGATAACTGTGAGCCCCCCAAAACCGAAAAGGTGTTTTTGCGATGCCGTCTGCCTGTGTGTTTATATCTAGTACTAGAGCCGAAACTATTTTACTGATCAGGCTAAAACTTAGTGTATATGGTTTTTTTAAGGTTCCCCTGAGGAGTTTATGAAGTTAGATATCTTACCCTAAAATTGAGGGTAGTTTACTAAAGGTAAAAAAGAGAGAAAACGAGCTATCTCGAAATCCACTGCAACGATTTTTTTAAATTTTGTATCTGAGCATTGTTTATGATCATAAACTAAATGGCCGTTCTAATACTCCCATGAACATAGTTTTAAGGGTAATTTACATAAGCAGATATTGCCAATTTTAATCATATCTTTGCTAGTATTTGAGACATGAAATAACTCATTATTGTAAGTTTGTCCATAAATTACTTAAGGATTTTTTTCATTATTTTGACCGTCTTTACCCCCAAATCTCCCTACTTAAGGTATAATAAGATTTTTCATCCCTCCCTCACCTCTTACCATACTTACGTAATTTTCTTACGATTTGGTAAATTATATTATTTTAGACAAAAGGATTGGTGATGTGAAATTATAGAATACTTATCACAGTAAATTTTGGTGAACCATATCATAAATAAATTACATATTATAGTTATGTATAGCTGTGTACGTCTATAGGCTACGCTTCAGCGCCATCTGTCATCGCAATGTGCAACCTTTTTGATGGTGCGTCTATAGAAGTGTTATTTTTAGATTTTGTTTCACCATAAACATTGATAAAATCCTTAGTTAATCTGGATTCTGCCCATCCCCACGAAAACGAAAGAAATTACTGATCACCTCTACCCCAAAAAATCCTTACGTAATTCTTGAATGGTCCCTAGCTTCCGAGCTATTGGCAAATTTTTTTAAAAATTTGAGGTCTCGTAAAACGAGAGTTTATTATTATGCTTGTTGATGAAAATATGTAAAATCTTTAAGATATGAATAATAAACAATAAGTTTCTTTCATTTATGCCTCTTGGTGAAATGGGATGCTTTTTTTTTCATAATGTTTCTGCAAAAATGTATATTATCTGGTTTTACAAATCCTAGGAATTTTAAGTAAATGTTTCCATTTTTAGACAAAGGAGAGAGAAAGTCTGTGTGTTGCACCATACCATTTATTTATTGAGGTAGGTCTAGAGTCTTAATAATATGAACACAAGCTAATATTATACAACTTATAAACTTGTTTGTAGTTTCGTCTTTATTAAAACATTATTTCTCACTTAGTGGATACAAACACTGATATCATAGAAGAATCATCTATTGAAAACATTTATCCAAAGTTAATTTCAGCCAAATAGTCCATTTCAACTGCTATTAAAAAATAATATATCTAAATATTAGAAGTATAAAGCACAAATATGAGGATATTTATTATGTTTTTCCTCTTATATTAAACTAAATATTGATTTAATAATATTAACATAAGTGTGGATATACGTGGATGAGACATTATTGCCTAAAATTCTAAACTACAAGGCCAATTTTAGAGCCTAGATTCGTAGGTATAGGGACCACTCTAAATAAACAAAAAAAGGTGAAAATTTTAAATTTTAAATTGAAACTATGGGAAATGGGGGAGGGGGAAGCTACAGCTAGAAATAACTTTTGAGATGAGGTTAAAAATTAAAATTTGAAAGACGGGTAGAAATGAAATTCCAGATATCCAAATGAATGTTATAATTTAAAAATTCTCAAAGTGGGTTGAGTGGTTAAATACTTACAATACTATTAGAAACAACCTCTTCTCAGTGTGGTATAAAACTAAAATTCTGCATATAGGCAAAGATACCACTCCAAATAACTATAAAAGTACAAAAAATATAAATGTCATAATGGGAGTCCAGAAAAAAAGGGGGAGTTTAAAGAGATAATTAAGTATGGTAGAAAGTCTAAATTTTGCATGCTGATAGAGGTACGGTTTCAGGTAGCCAAATAAGTCTTAAATTTGAGATTTTGAAGTGGGATTTATAGAAATGGGGAGGGGGAGGCTAAAATTTTCAAAACCAGTGGATAAACTATTTTTTTATTTGTTATAAAACAGGAACCCTGCTAGCAGAGATAGGGACCACTCAAATTAACTATAAATTTTGAACATTTTAAATTTCAAAATGAGACTACAAGAAAAAGGGAAGGAGGGGGTGTTGGAGAGGATAGGGGTGTACATTTAGGAGGTAGAAAATTTAAATTGGTCAGGAATGTAGAGGGATAACTTCAAATAACCCCAAACACATTTTAAATATTAGTTATTTCTAATGAGGCTGGTGATATAGGGCATCTCAAATTTTTTAAACTAAAAAAACTAAACTACTTCTCAAAGTGTTAGATGATTGACATAAGTCAGGCGGGTTTAAAGAGCAACTTAAACAGTATCAAGGCCTGAATTATTAAATTTCAAAATGAAGGCTCATAAAATAAGGAGAGATGGTCCCCACAAAATGTTTACAAAGCTATATAAACACAATTTTTGTAGATATAAAAGCTTGAAATGTCACCATGCAATTTAATAATAAAACTGGTTTAAGTCACTAGACAGGGATACATTGTGAATTCATTTAAAAAGTTTCTCATCTAATGCTGCTATGCTCATGACAGATATTCAACAACTTTTGATATCACCAAGTGAAGGAAATTAAACTATATATTTCTACTGGAGCGATATTTATTTATTTTGGCCAAAAAAATACTTTGATAAAAAAATTACAAAAACATGGGCTTTTTCTCGGGTTTCCTACATTCTTGAACAAATGGAATTTCAAAATTGAAGCCCAGGAAACGGTAGCACTTAAAATGTATACAACCAAACTAGAACATTCTTTACGATGTGGTTAGATTTGCATTTGGTAGCCACGTAAAATATCATATAAGATAACCAAATAAGTCTTAAAATTTCAAATTTGAATTGTGGAAGGTGAGGGGGAAAGGGGGGTTTGAAAATGAGAGTAAATTGCCATCTTTCCAAAGGAAATATACTTTTATGCATGAAAGAAAATTAAATTTGCCAATTTGATAAAAAGACCATAACCATAAAAGTTAGAAAGTTTGGAATTCGAAAATTTACTGCTGGGAAATGGGAGGGGCCTCTAAAATTTCCTAAGCTATAAAAATTCGATATGTTCCAAATTTGTGTACACCTTATACTAATTAAACTTCCCTCATCTCTAACACAATAGCGTAATTAGTATTACATAAACGTATAACTCGAACAAATGTTAAGGCACAGGGCTAGCAAAAATAATAAAATAGAAAATTTTATTGATGTTGACCGCAAAAATAAAATCTACTTTCTAAAAGGCACTTTTTATAAAAATTGGACTGTGGTAAGACATTTGGAACACTAAATTTGTAAAGGCTGAGGAAAAATAGTTTAAAGTACTAAAAGTAAATCAACACACAAATTAAAGCCTATCTTAAAGTGGATACATTAGATTTACAAATACATAGCTATTAGCGCATATCTAGGAGCGACATAACAATAAAATACACCAATTCAGGTGACATAACTTGGTTGCCATGATTCTCTTTGGATAATAATATTGCTTCATACTTAATATGTTTCTGTAAAAGAGTCTATTATGTAATTTATACTCATTGGTGAAATGTGATGCTCTTTTTTAAACATGTTTCTATGATCGTGCTTAGGTAAAGTTTGCTTTGTCAATGGAGTGCGACGGCCGCCCTTTGATTGCGCTCGTTTGTACACTCAGATTGTAGACTAGGTAATATTTTATTTCTAAGATTTTTTATTTGTTAATTGTCATAACTGGTTTATGATTGCCATGGTTAGCATAGGATTGTATACAAAGGAACCTTCAAAATTATGACAGCTGGATGTTCACCAATAAAGCAAGAATGCTATAGAAAAATACGTCAAAGCTTGGTCTAGTACATTACGAAATCAAAGTGACCAAAATATTATGAAATATATCATTGTCCAAATTTGTTTGACACATAATTGAATCAAATTTCTGTTACAATTTATTTCTATATTATTATTATTATTTTGATTTTTTTATGATAGTGATCATAATTTTAGTTTCAAACCTATCCAAACTACATCATCAGAACCATTTTTTTTTCTTTACTTTAGTAGATAATTTTTATACCAAACACTTAATTACTATAGCTGTGATTAAAACAATATTTGGGTATAGTTAAGAATATTTTTTTCATATACTTTGTATTGTCAACAATTTTACTCACTTTACTTAACTCTTTTATTGTGATATGAATATTTATTTTCTAAGAACATCTGCAATTATTAATTGTATGAAAATATTGTTCTATTATATTAAAATAATCTTATACCAAAAGAGTTTCCAGTTGTAATTTTTTTTATATTTATTTCTATTCCCTTTTACTAAAATTAAGAGATATTTAATTTTCCATACAGACACGAGAAGGTGTTGAACAAGTGTAACTGGACAAACCTTTATGAGCTTTTTGTTGTGTAATCCTAAAGCGCGTCTAGGGAGATAAGCTTCATTTTCAAACTTGATTTTATTATAAACTTATTTAAAACTGATTTAAAACTGATTTGTTAACTCTCGTTGCACATTATTATAAAGTAATAATACTGATACTTAGTACTGCGTCTACTATTCATTCAGGTTATACGCTTAAGTACTAATTATGATAATGGGCTAGGATTTGAGAAGATTGGATATAGAGGACATATACCAGCATTTGCTTGGAGGGAGAGTGGAAAACCATTCAGGGAACCCAGTTCAACCAAGCGAGATTCGAACATTGGTTTCCCCGTCCTCAGCAGTCTAGCTCAACACTAAGCTAGTGCGTCAGCTAACTATGCCATCGAGGCGGGTATTAGTATAAAACAATGTTGAATATAATCACTTCATTGTTTAAAATAAGGGGGTTTCGCCGATACCAAATATATGCTTAGGAAACTCTTTTCATTGTATTTTCCATGCTTTTACCTTTTTTTTTAATTTATAAAGTAGCATATCAATTGTATATTTTGTTTGTATTAATTTGACAACAAAATGTAAAAATAAATGCAACCTTTACCACATAAGTATTTAATTTTAATTACAGATTTTTTTGTCCGCCGTGTCTTACTTCCCATTACGGCTATCCGCGTATTTACTCCAATGGATAATGAATGAGGAAGGCAAAATGTTTGGGAAATGTGCCTGTATTTGCGTTGAAAGAGAATTATAAGCATATTAGGAAAAAAACACTCGGTACACCCGATCTGGATTCGAACACTGATATCTCAGTTATTTGCAGTCAAGTCTAACTAAGAAGTGAATTCTAAAGAATTGTGACCGCAGAAGCTGGTCACAAAATATTTAATAATTCATTTCCAAGTGCATTTCCAAGACCTCATGTCACGTTTAAGCTGTAGAAGCACTGGTATTGTATATTTGGGTCCAACACTCTCAATTGTTTGAAAAGTTTTGGTCAATTAAAGGGGGATGAGGAGGGGTAAGGGATTACCGCTACCTGGACTATTGTACTCGGAGAGAAGGCAGCTCTTAGCTCTCAGCTTTTCTTTCTCATGAGGAACATTTTGAAAGTGAGTTGTTTTAAATAATTCTCACTTTAAAACGCTATTATCACTGGATATTTTAATTTCTACCTGACTTGAGGGGCTAAGCAAATCTCCCATAAGGCTGTGTATCTGTTATTTCATTGTCTGTGGCCTAGGCTTATAAAACAAAGGAAAGGAAACATAAAAAAGAAGTCCATAGTTTTAATAAAATGAGGAACAACAGTATTCAAAATATCTACTTAGGAGGTTCAATTAAGACAGACCGTGTTCAAAGGGTTCAGGCAAAATTGATGAGGGAAAGAGCTACAGCTGTTCTCACAAATAGACTATAAAGCTGGGCATGGAAACTGAGAGTTTGTAGGTCTACTTTTTTATATATACATGGAATATAAAAAAAATGTGGATAATATTTCTAAAAGCTCTTCGTGATTAGAATATTACACCACCTATGAATAAACAAGGCAAGCATTGAAGTTGACCTAACAAAATTCCAGATAATTTGGTTGATAAGATAGATTTCCATATTAGAAGCTTCCCACGCCATGAGCCACACTATAACAGAAAGAAAATAACTTGCTTTTTTTTGTCCCCAGATCTCTATGTAAAGTGGGTGTATGAACTATATTTACAACTGAATGAGCCTGAAAGTGTTAGTGATGCTGAAGTTAAGCCTAAAGTAACTTATGACTTTTATTTTAGGTACCGGTACTTCAAACAAAATTTTAACTTACATTTTGGCTCCTCTCATTCAGATACCTGTAAGAAGTGTGCCACATTACACAAAAAGATGAAAGATGTGAACCTTGATCTCATTGAAGGAAATGAGCTGAAGAATCAGAAGAATTTACATCATATGAATGCTGCATCTTTTTTCACCTAATTAAAATAAAAAATTAAACTATGCAAAGAGAATGATAAATTTTAGGTTCTAACATTTGATTTTAAAAAAGATATTCCATTACCAAATTGCCATCTGGTGAAGCCTTCTATAAATGTCAACTTTAGACGTACAACTTTTGCATTCGTTCAGTCAAAACCTACCGTGCTCGCTTCTACATGTATGATGAAGCCACTACAAAAATCTCCAAACAAAGTGATTTCTTTCTTATATTATCACTATACAAACAATTCACTATATAAACAATGTCCTACAAAAAACAGTAAAGATACTATACTTTTTTTCAGACAACACTGCAGCATTAAATAAGAACAGTATAATAGTGCAGTTTTTGTATCTTCTTGTAAAAACCACTCCTATACAGAGGATTATTATTCACTACTTTCTTGAACCAGGACACAGTTTTATACCTTGTGACTGCTGTTTCGATGGCATAAAGAAGTTTTTGAGAAAGAAAGAAAGAATACTTTTTTCTACTGCACAATATACTCAACATATTATTTTGCGTCCCAAAGATTTCTATCCATTCTTGTCAATCAAAATATGATTCTCAATTTTAGTTAACATTATTTGGGTTATTTTAAAAAGGTGATTGTAAATATACAGAAAAAGATACATATTTCTCATAATCAAATTTTTGACTACAACAAGGACCCATCTGGACAGCATTGGTGTGTCTGATCAACTGGTATTCCTGTTTTTGACCTTTATACTATTCAGAGGGGTGTTGAGAATAACCCCTCAGAACTACAGTTCCTTGCTTACATCTCTCCACTACCTGTGAAAAAAGCAAAATAAAAGGATGTGATGTATTTTAGCTACTAACTTTGTTCCTCCAAATGAAATAGGATTTTACCAAGCACTCAATAGTGAAATCATTGGGAGTGATGATGTTCCCATGGTGGCAGGCACTGATTATGATATTGCTGATCAATGAAATACTAAAATATTATACTAATAATATATAACTAATATACTTATATATTATTTGTTAACATTTTAGTTGAAACAAGACTTAACTATGATTAGCGGTATTCTATTCTTTGTTTTTAAATATTATTAAACATGTTAATTAAATACTACATTTTTTATTGTTTACTAAATGCGAAACTTAACCCATTTTGTCATTTTTTGGTGAAAGAAGAGGACAGCTCCAAATTTGTAATAGTTACCCATCATACAGGTAAGGCAGTATTAACTGGAAAACTACTGACATTTGTATATAAGTGTGTTACCTTCATATTGGGGGATTTATTTTATCCTTAGTTAAAGGATGATTTTTAAAATCAATTTTTTCTCATTTCCCAAAATTTGACAAAAATGGAGCTCCCCTCCATATGCTGCAAGGTCCTCAAATTAAGTGCTATAGACAGATAAAGTGTACGCCTTGCACAAAATCAGATTAAAATAAAAGATTAATCTACTATTAAATTTAATGTAAGTTAACATTATAGTAGAAAAATCAATATATGTATTATGAACTATATTTTTATAAAAACTAAAGAATTTATCTGAACAAAATTTGAATTAAAGAAGAAAAGAAAGAAGAAAAATAATCAAATCAATAATCTAAAGTTAACTCACTAAGCTTTAAATAATTTCTAAGATTTGGATTCAAGATTTGCAGGTAACATGATTTGAATTCGAGGAAAGGTGGATTCAACCCATCTCTATATAATAAAAACAAATTTCTATTATTAAACCCTAAAAGGGTTCATGGTACACGAATTTTACTGAAATTTTTCATTTATATGAGGTTTATTATTACTTAAGTAATGCTTAAACATTGATCACAATAGAACTAATTATCTTTTTATTTGACAGATGGAGAGACTGAGCAAAAACTTAGAGAAGAATTTGCTAAAACATGCTTTGAAACATTGCTTCAGTTTTCATTGTTGCATGGGCTAGATACAGGAGAAGTAAGTGGTTTCGAAGAAGCGTTGGCTGGTCGATTAGCTGTGACAGCTTTGCTTCATAGATTTCAAGAAGTTCTTCATCAATTTGTTGAAGATGAGCGGCGAAGTGGCAAATGTCCTCTTCCAAGGTGAGATAAATAGAAGAGAAAAGAGTATGTGTATGTATGGTATGTGTGTATATGTGTCTTTGAGACAGAAAGAAAAAGTTAATGCGTGTACATTTGCTTGCATGCATATGTGTTGTTGTTACACATACCCATCACCCAAACATTTAAGAAGTTCAAGAAATAAATAATGGGATGTTATAAATTAGATGAAATTACAACCCAAATCTACTTACTTAAATCCTCTCAGACCTGACTAATCCTCTTTCCTTTATATAATTAATTTGATAATGCAAGTCAGAACTGAAACTAAACTACATTTAATTTTAAAACACTAAAAATTATTCATTGAAAAGCTTGACTCTAGCAAATACATTCAGATTATTCTTTAATTGTTTTAAACAGAGTGTCTAAACACACCATCACCACTGAATCAAGCTATTATGTAAGAATATATAATTTATATAGAAGCATTACACTACTTTCTCATGGCTTGAAAATTATTGAAAGAATTGTTAAGGAAAAACTGAGAGTCATTTCTGAGCCTGTCTTGGAAGAGGAAGAGCATGAATTCAGGGCTAACAGGAGTACATCAGGCTTGATCTTTGCTTTAAGAATGCCAACTGAAAGGTATTAGGAGAAAGGGAAGGATCTAATAATAGTGTTTTTGGACCTAGAAAAGGTGTATGAGAGCCTCACGAGAACACTACTTTGGAAGAGTTTATAAAAATTAGTAGTTACAGAAAATTGTATTAGCAAAGTTCGAATGTTGTATTAAAAGACTGAGCTTTGTACATATTGGAGAAGGCAGGTCAGAGGGGTTTGAAACCAAAAGGGGGGCTCAACAAGGAAGTGCTTTCACCACTGCTGTTTGTAACTGTCATGGATGCTGTACTAAAGGACAAGTAAATATAGGAGAAGAAGACTTAGTTAGATGCCCTGGTATAAGCTGATGACATGGTGATTTGGCGAAACACTAAAGGAGGACAGGAACAACTGGATAAGTGGGTGTCCAAGTTCAAAAAGTATAAGATAAATGTGAGTAAAACAAATACAGTTGCCTTGAAAATTAGTAAAGTAAATTCCAAATTCTGCAAATGTCTAGAAGGAGAATAACTTGAAAGTATCCAGGAGTTAAAATACCTGTTTAGTGTGGTCTCCTTTAAGAGCACCATAAAGCAGGCAGGGCTGGTCTAAGGCGTGTGCGGCACACACAAAGAATCATGGGGGGGGGGGGGGGGGGAAAAAGGCCCCAAAAAAAAATTNGGGGGGGAGCAAAATGACCCCAAAAAAATATTTTTTTGTTTTTATCTGGGAAAATATAAATATAATTATTAAAGGAAGTCATTTGTAAGAAGAATGCCTATTTCTTAAATTAGTATTTACATCCATATCAAACAGAGTACTTTTGTATTTCAAATAGTGCATTAGAATACACTAACAAAGTAAATACATTTTGAAGGTTGTTCGGCGTGACGCATCCATTGAACTCGTTTATTGTCAAGTACCAATTCAAAATATGCCTATATAAACGTGTGGATGGCTTTAAGGACTATACTCACCATTCCTATGTCAGTTGTTTCAGCCGAGAGAAGTTTTTCCAAGTTGAAGTTAGTAAAACCATATCTGAGATCAACTTCTTCTCAGGAAAGGTTGAACAATCTTAGACCGGCCCTAAAAGCAGAAAATATTCACCAGAATGACAAACAGGTCAAAATTCTTTAATTTTACGAGACAACTAATGTGGTACAAGAAGGTGCCAGGGAGAGCCAAGATTGTCTAAATCTTGTTCCCATTCTTATGTACAGCTTAGGGACTTGCACAGTAAATAAGATATAGCTGAGTAAGCTGCAATCATTTTAAATTAATTTTTGAAGAAGCACCCTGTGGAAGACATGGAGAGAGAGAGTAAGAAACGAGGACGTGATAGAGGAGTTAGAAGGGAAGGAATCACCAGAGGAAAGGTTAAGGTCGTTAGGACTCGGATGGTTCGGCCATGTGAAAAGAATATAAAACACAAGCACACCACATGTGTACATGCAGGGTTCCTACGGTCTGGAAAGTCAGGGAAGCTTAAGAAAAGTCAGGGAAAGTCAGGGAAAGGACATTTCATGTCACACTTCAATTTCATCAGAAATTGTAAAGCCGCAGAAGGAAGTTGTTGGCAAAAGTGAAAGTAGTGTAGTGACTCAAAGAAACCCTAACACTTTTGTTATGAAAGATAATATAAATAAGGCAGAAGTCATTTGGGCTTTGCAAGTTGTTGACAATAAAATGTATTTCAATTCGTGCAATAATTTAAGTACAATTTTTCAGTTTATGTTTCCCGAGTGTTCCTTTGCCAGTGCCTTTACTCTTGTGGAGACAAGGCTGCATATTTCATTGTGCATGGCTTGGCTCCATTCTTTCATAACAATTTATTGGACTACCTAAAATCATGTAACAACTTTGTACTTTTGTTTTAATGAGGCATTGAATAAAGTTATTCAACGAGGGAAAATGGACATTGTATTCAGATTCTGGGACAAGGAAAATCATAAAGTTGTCAGTCATTGCTTGGACAGTGTTTTTTTTCTATAGAAGCACCGCTGAAGAATTACTTAATCATTTCTCTGATGGTATTTCTCCTCTTCCAGTCTCTAAGTTTATACAAGTGTCAATGGATGGCCCAAATGTCAATCTAAAGTTTATAACGCTTCTTCAGGAACACATCAAATCTGTCACAGACAATGAAGTATGTATTTTGTTAAATCTGGGGACATGTGAGCTTCATGTTGTTCATGGTTCCTTGAGAACAGGATTGGAACCTGTCAATTGGGATAAAAATTGCTTATTGTGTCACACGTACTACCTATTCACTGACTCTATAGCTCGTCAAGCATTGTTTACCCAGTTGACAGGGTGTACAACTTTTCCTTTGAAGTTCTGTGGTGTACAGTGATTAGAGAATGCAACGTTCTTTCAAAAGGCATTACAAATTTGGGACCACATTGTTAAGTTTCACAAAGAAGAAAAGCTTCCTAAAACAAAACCTTTAGGGACACTGAAAAGATCAGCCTGTGATCCATTCCTGAAGTGTAAACTAGCTTTCTGCAAAACAATTGCAGATGGATTTCAGCTTTTCCTTTTTGATTGGGTTTAATATATTTTGTTATTTTTCCATCATTTTCCCTGAACTGATTGGCAAGACGTCTATGTTCTTATTCTTCCATGAGAGGTGAGGCAAGGTCAGCTGTAAGGGGGAGGAGGAGGCCGAAATAAATGTAATTAAATTAATATTTCCACTTTAATAGTATCATAAAATTATACTGGAAATTTTGTGAGAAGTTGGTCAGGGAACTTGGGAAAATAGTCGGGAAATGTCAGGGAGAATTTTTTTACAAATACTGTAGGAACCCTGACATGAAAAGAGAGGAGGTGGTGGGGCAGGAGACCAGTTGGCCGACCCAGAAGAAGTTGAGTGGCCCCCAGATAAAAGAAGATGAATATAAGAAACAAGAAAGCTTAAAAACAGTGATGGTAGGAGAAATGTTCCTGGACAGACAACGTTGGTAAGAACTTGTTCATAAACACCCTACACGGCAAGCTGGAGGGGTTCAATGATGATGATAATGATGATTTTGATTATGTAATCTTTTAAAGGGATATGTTCATTTGTCTTATTTTGTATTGAATAAATATTGTTAAAGTGTTTGAATAATAAGATATTCATATTATAGACCCTCCTTTAAACTAAATTGCTGCACATTTAATAAAATTACTAATAAACTTTTAGTTTTATCCTGCATACCATTTAATTTGAGGGATATGTTTATTTTATTAATTTTGGGCTATTAAAATAAATACTGCCATGGGTAAAATATTTTCTTATCACTTACCGTAGTAGCTGTTTATCACATAAGCACCTACTGTATGTACTCTACCACTCAATTATCTGATTACAACTGCACCAAAAAGTGGAAGAGTATAAGTGTAACAGATTAACCACCGAATTTAAACCTGTCGCTCAAACACCCCTATGTGAATTCATCCCAGTTAATATACACACACACACAAAGGGGTGTAAACAATTATTTGAAATTTAAGCCCGTGTGAATCCAAGATTTTTAGTTTTTAATCAAAACCGAATCTTCAATTCCCAATTGAGCATCCTGTTTTAGAAAATTTTGAATAAAACCAAAATTATTTTATAGTGAGAATATTTCAGGTTAAATTCGAATCAAATGTTTTATGATTAAATATTTTTAAATAAACATGTTAAGAAAAATTAAGTCAATAATAACTGCATTTAACAAAATAATAGATTATTAAAGCCTGGAAATTCTCAATTTTCTATTGATAAAGTGAAATAATAAAAATATGGCCACATGAGGTATCCGAAATGATAGTTTATTTTTTTATAAATATTTAATTCATTCAAAATTTAAATTTTATATTTAAATATAGAATTTAATTTCCTCCTATACTATCTTGAAATTATTTTGAATTTAAATTTAAAAATTTGATTCTTACAAATCAAAGACTCAGAAGTTAGAATCAAATACAAAACTCATCTTGAATTTGTTTCAGCTTATTGAAATTCCTAATGTATTATATAAATACATACAAGACAAAACTGTTAAAATAAGAATTTTAAAAGCTGTTTTTTGTCTTCAAATTCTGCTGCATACATCATAATACTGTTTTTATGGCATGCTGATCATCCTCATTCAATTAAATGCATGCCAACACAATAACTTAGTGGAATTTAATCATACATGCTACAAAATATTAAAAATATACACTAAACTCTTCTGAAAATAAGAAAAAGCAGACAATTAATTAGCACTAAACAAATTATTTGTACTAGGAGAGATAATCATGTATTGCTCTGTCTAGACCTATTTAGTTATTTTTTCAGTTATTTTGTAACTATTTTGTAACATTACCATTTTTATGATTGGTATTACAATTATTGTAACTTGACTTTTATGTGACTTGATAAAACAACATTTTCCTTTAAATATTATTAATTTTTCGACTTAAAAAAAAAAAGTTTGCCTTATTTGCTGATGAGACTTTTGTAGGCTAATGAGATTGTGAAAAGCCTGGATAAGTTAGCCCTTTTATAAAATATCTGAAATTAGGACAGCCTTTTTGTACTCAAATGTTTATATTAAAAAAAGCCGTATTACAAAAATCTGGCCTAATTTAGACAAAAACTTTATTTTTTCCACAAAAGGGACGTTAGTAAAAAGTCCAGGCTTCTTACAAAAAGGCTGATTTTACAATAATCCTGTGACGTATATAAAAAAAAATTACAAATTATGTACTCTTTGTTGATTAAAATTGGTATGTTTTTGTGGGGTCTGAAAAGTTGAGCATATATAAGTATTTGTTTTAATTTGTTTTGGTTGATCAAGTTTGACTATCAAATTATTTAGCCAAAATCGAGAAAATTCATCAAGTTTTGCATGCATTATAATTTTTTTATGTGTAAAATTAAAATGCTACATATTCCACTCACGTTAAATTATTAATCCCCAAATATTTCATTTAATAACTACCAATAAAAATTTTGTGTACAAAATATCAATCTAATTTTTTCAAATATTCTATACTGCAAAAACTTAAAGGTTAGAACAGTGCTATTCAATTGGCGGCTTGCGGGCCACATCTGGCCCGCCAAGCTCCGCAGATTGGCCTGTAGTTTGAAAGTCCAACCACCATATCACTGGAGATGCGTCATATAGTTCAGATCCTATGTAAAGGCACCTGACCTTGAATGGTCAAAGAGATATTCAGTCTCTTATCAATGTTGGGGGAAGTTGCAAGCCCAGTTTTACTTGGTCCTTGGCGCCATCAAGATTGTGTGTTTACAAGGGAGTGCAAGTTTACCCACCAGCGGCATTCATCCCCCACTCTAGACCCATTATCTCTCCTTCTGAGCTCTATAACATATTCTTGCTTTTAACTTTGAACATTGCATGTGACCGGGTGACAGGATGACTGAGAGTGACTCACACCTCTTCTCCTCTCCACCCAACAGCAGCCGATGTCTCGCCAGTTGATATTTGCCTGGTGTATTGTTCATGCGCTATTTATGGTAATAGCAGTGCTTTGCTTGTAATTAGTCATATTGTATAAGTTTTCTAGAATTGCACTTTCTACTTTGAGTAGTAAGAAAAGGAAGCTTGATTATGAGAATTAATTTCACTGAAATATATTAATATTATATATAATATAAAATTATGTTTCACTTCCTCCCTACCCCCTTTTAAACTTCAAAAGTATAATTTAATAACGTTCCAAATAACTTCCAGATTGAATTAAATGTCTGGCCCGTCAAATATTATGATTTTTTGGAGTGTCCTGCTTGGATGACTAATTGAATAGCCCTGGGCTAGAATATGTCACCATATGAATGTAATTGACTTTTTTAATATTTTGCAGGAGCAGATTATCTGAAATATCTTTTGTTTTAAAAGCAATTGCAACACTCGTTATTTCTTTGAAGAAAGCTCCAGAAGGAAAAGGTATATTTTTTATATGTGTGTACATATATGTATTGTTTTTATTTTACCAGTTTTGGTTCTGCACTAATCACCATATACATTTTTTTTAATGTCATTTTAAAAGTAAACATTTTTATATTGTCAAAGATATAATCAATCTTAAAAATTCTTAAAGTTCTTTAATACACCACCACGCTTTTATAAGTATTTAATTCTCAAGTATAGAAAAAATATCCTTCTTCATACCTATATTGCAGTTGATATTGTTATACTCTTGTGTCAATGGTTCCAAGTCATATACTCTTTAACTTAAACATATTAATATTATTTCAAACTTGAACCATAAGTCATCCTACATTCTTAAGACTTCTTACATTATGACAAGTTTTCTTTCATTTATTACTTAAGTTTACAGTTATAATTAGAGGAAAATAATAAGTTATTTTAAATCTATTAAAATTGATGTATCAATATGGATTCTCTCCATGGTTGATGTGCCTTCTGTTTTTTACTCTATTTCAACTTTTTATTACTAGAATGTGCATGTTCATTTGTAGGTGTGCATTCATGTGTGGGAAGTGGTGTGCATATCAATATAACCTTTTTTCTTTTTCTTTGTTTCATCCATTTATTTTATGAAGCTCTGAAGCTTATTACATTTTGCACTGTTAAATTAAATATAATTTGAGTTGTGTGTTGAAACCAGAACTATTCAACAATGATCATTAGAGTTATATCGCATTAGCACCTCAAGGAAGTTAAAACATACTGTTGATCTTGGTTAGTGAAAATAATTTCATCTCTAAAAGTTTGAGTAATTTACTAAGTTCATTCTCAGTTTTTATAAATAGAATTTTTTCAAACTATCCATTCATGTGATGTGATGTGATGGTTCTCCAACCATGGTAGTATCTCTGCTTTAATTTTTTAATGGTGAATTACGCTGTCAGAAACACATGGTTGGGCTGGCTATTATATAAGTCAATCAGTTACATGCAACTACGATTCTCACACCAGGAAAACTAATCTCTAGCCCTTCCTCCACAACTCCATTTGTACATGATGAATTTTAATGTGTACCTTATTTTTCTCACCCTACTGCTACATTCGATAATACCTTGTTATTTTCTTTATATCTAACCTCTGCTTCTTGGCAATAGTTACCTTTGATATTTTAATCATCTTTGCTTTGGTGTCTACCTTTCAGACAAAGCCTCATCATTAGAACTCCTTTCTCAAATTGTATCGGCTTATAAATAGAGCTAAGATTCCTTGTCACATCTCACAGAAGTGGTGTAGGAGCACTCCAACATATTTGTATGACAAAGTGAACATCTAATTTTCATCCCTGTTGGACTCACTTCCTTATGCCTATTAACACAATATGATCATTTGAACCAACTAAACCTTTCACATATCTATAGATTTATTCATAAAGCATGACCACTTTTAGAACATTCGGTTCTAGAACACAGTTCATGCTTTATATTGCTGTCACTTGATGGTTGATAACGGCTGTCTCTTTAAAAAAATCACTTGATAATTCTCAAGTCTTTTACTTAGTTTGTGTATGTTATATTAGTTAATTTCTGAAGTGTAAAGCCTTATAATACAATTTTTCTAAAGAAAAAAGCCTTATAATACAATTTCCTAGAAAAAAAATGTAGAGAATCATAAGACAAAGAAATAGGAACATTAGAGAGGCAAAAATCAAATTTTAGATAAATATAAAGGAGCACTTAAATATAATATTTTTCCAGTTTTGGTGTAAATTTGTGTGTATTTTGTTAAAGAAAGTGCAGAAAAAAGTGTTGGTAACAAACAGGACAACCCCAATATGATTTTCATGATGCAAAGTACATCAAACTTTAAAGTGCTGTCACTGGGCGAAGAGATAATATTTATCTCTTGAATTAAAATTGGTCCCTTCCACCCAATTCCTTGACCCTTTTGCACTCAACACATTTTCACTTGTCTTATACAAAAACTCTGGAACTAATTTTCAAGTATTTACCTATAAACATTTTAAATTTTCCCATTGAAAAAGTTTTCAATGTATACAAATGGAAAAAATCACATTTATACAATAAACATTGAAAATTTAGAAAAAAAAATTCTTAAATCATTTGACTTAAGATATTTTAGGGGGAAAAAAAATTGAAATTTGAAAATTTGAAAACTTGAATAAAAATGTATTATTCAATGTTAAAAAAAAATCATTTTTTCACGTCTTCTTTCTTCATCAGTCATCCTGCAAGAAAGAGCATTTATTTCTATAAAATTTGATATAATTGGGTGTTTGTAGGTTTGTCTGATTCTAAACTATATGACTCTTTGTAAAATCATGTATACGGGACAGTACTAACACTTAGGCCTAGATAACTTCCAATAAAAATAACTACGAAGAAAATAAGCACAAAATAATAAATAAACTTTAGAATGAAAATAAAATATCAACTGCAAAACACATAATACACATTAAATAAAGAGAAACACGGAAACCAGAAATGTAATTGCGCCACAATGTAAACATGTGAGAGTAACAAACTTCATTTGTTAAAAAAAAATTCATAAACATTACAGTGCTTTCTGTTGAAGAAAATACTAACTAGATTTTCATGTTTATGATACAGTCCTTGTGGTGACATCTAGTAATAATATATATAACTAAAAGACTAGATTTGGCTGGCGCCGATGTATCGGCCGTGTGAGTATTTAGCCAGTACTTGGCGTGCTTAGTGTTTAAGGGTTAACCTATGTTTGGCTTTATTGGGACTCTTCAAGTGAGAATGTTAAGCATTCAACACAACTTCCAAGAAGTTAAAAAAAAAAAAAAACTAGCCAGGGCACAAGAAAAATCATAAAGAATGAGAGTATTCACTATGGGTACATGTAAAATAACAAAGTCTTATATATAAGAAAAATAGAAATGTGATGAGATTGAAGCGAATATAATAAGTTAATTTTTTTTTTTTAAATAATGATGGCTGGACAAATATTTCAAATAAATTATTATTAAAATGTCAGTAATTAAAAAGTAACAATCAAATATACTTCCCTTAGTTAAAACTAGAGATTGGTCGAATCCTAGCAAATTGTTAAAAATTGTAATGATTTACAAATACGCCTACATTAAACAATATAGGCCTAAGCTGTAAATTAAGATTTATTCCAATCATGCTTTCTATTTCAATCAACCCCAACCACCCCTCACAAAATACTGGTTAAAATCCAGCCAAATTAAACAATCAAGACTCTTATTATTGTTTGAAAATCAAATCAATCAAAATTTAAGTGTCTTTTAGTTATTTTTAAAAATGTTGATAGAATAAGTTAAGTTTCTAAAAAAATGTTAAATAAACAAACAAATTAGGCCTAGTTACCTTATATATTTGATTCTTGCAATATAGCGATTTCTGAGAATACATTCAATTTAAAACACCAACATATTTTCGACTCTTGCAATATGTTCATTCGCATTTTATTAGGCAGGACTACATTTGGGTACTTTTACAATTACTTCAATAACATTTCAAAAAAATAATAAACTCTTAGTTAAAATCAATTTAAAAACAGATTATGAATTAGCAAGTTGTTATTTGATTCTTAAAACTCGTTAGCGCTTACTAACTGATCAGATTACCCGAATCGCTTTTAAACACACAGTTGATATACAATATATAGGCCAGTAGGCATAAATAAAGAGTTTTATTGGTGTCTAACTGTTGACAGCATTTATTTTTCATGAAACTCAACAAAATATCTAACTTAAGGATCATATGAAATAAATTAGTGTTCTGTGCATAGCTGTAGATAATTGAAACCAGTTGGGTAGTAAGAATTAACACTCATGTTTATTTAATCTTCACTCTAGCGAGTAAACATATATATCATGGCGGCTGACTTTGTATTGTGTGTAATGTGTTCCTATATCTGTTGAAAAAAATGCCGTAATTTGTTTTATTTATTTCGAGCTTAAATTATTTATAGTTCTATTATTGATTTTCAGTTTTTGAAGAGTTTTAATGTGTTCATTAAAATATCTACATGATTATCCATGAGGTGAAAGTTTCAGAAATGAGCATGCACTGTAACGGTCGAATCCAAGTTTCCCATAGAGGTGGGGGGATTAGGCACATTATATTTTCTACACCTTACAATTATTTATATATAAAAAATAATGATCTTATTCATGCTTGTATCTTTTGTCTGACAAAATAATGATTTTATTCATGCTTGTATCTTTTGTCCGACAAAATAATGATTATGGATTAAAATGTGCTTTTAAAGTAGGCCTAACTAAGTAATTTTTGAATTCATAATATTATGCTTTGTTCATGAGGTGAAATATTTACCATCAAATCCATTAAAACACTGAATCCTCGAATTTCGAATACTTGTCAGGATTCAGTGGATATTGAGGATTCGAAGAGTAAAGTAGCCCATCTCTATTAAAATCCTATTGCAACTCTATTTACATAATTTTACACACACATAAGTTCTACAATAGCTGAGATTTCCAATATATTATTAATTAATAAAACAATAAATAATTAAACATTGCCCAAGCACTAGGAATTTTTTTTTCTAATTTATTCTGGAAATTTGTAAAGTACTAACTGACTAATAAATGTCTGGCCTTAATGAACTCAAAAGCTCACAGCCTCCAGTAAGTAGATTTGTCATTACACCTTATCCTGAGATACCTCCATCCAATCCCTAACCTGACACCCAACCTCCTTCAAATACATTTTTACATCATCTTCCCATTGACATATTGGTCTAACGAGGGGTTTTCTTTCTTTAAGTTTCCATACTAATTTTTTTTATATGCCTGCTATCAACCAAACGTGATACACAATCACCTCACTTAAGCTTGCATGCCTTAACTATCCATAATAGTTTTAAGGATGCATACAAACCCTGAAGGTCTTCATTATATAAGTATCTCAAGACTCCTGTCTCTTCATTCCTATTTAGCCCAAACATCTTTCTCAGTACTTTGCTCTCATAAACCCTCAATGTCTCTTCTTAGTACAGTCGAGAGACCATGCTTCACATCTGTCCAGGACACAACAGGTAGGATTATAGTTTTATGTAGTCTCAATTTAATATTTCAAGACAAGATGACGATTCCTTACAAACTGAACAATACCAAACATTGCCTGCATCTTTTTGACCTTCCCTTAATTTTCTTTCCTCTCTGCTAGCACAGTTCCCAATCTTATCGTTATGTATTCATATTTATTTTTAGATTTATATCTTTGATGTTTTTAAACAAAAGTTATACATTCCTTTTGATTTTCTTCGCATTGTCACCCAGCAAATTTACTGTATTTGCGTAAGTAAACACTTGATTCACACCATTTAATATCAGAACCCCAGTATTCTTTTTCTAGGACCTAATTGTATATATATTCAAGTTAAAAGTTAAATAATAGAGGGGAGAAGTAGGTGTCTGGGAGCTTGGATTTTTTTATTCGAGTCAAACTCGAGCCGAATATTTCAAAATGCTCCCGAGTTCGAGTATATTCATAATTTTAAAATGTTAATGGTTTAAAACTAAAGTACAGTATCATATTGTCTTTGCCTGGAAGTTCAATCCTTGATACGTTCGCTGTGTTCATGGCGTTGATCTCAGAACTCTCTCGTGCATCCATTTTTATTTTATGTTGTATTACCTTTTGGCACGACACTCGCAAATCTGGGCCTATAACTTTTTGAGAAAAGATTGCTGTGGGTCAAGTGAACGGTATATAAACAAGATGACACAAGAAAACATACATTAATTAGTGTAACAAAAATACAAATGAAGTCTTGGGTGTGCGATGTGCATTCCAAACTTATAATATGCATGGCTTCACTAAACCACCACAACGTGTAACAAGCTATTAGAGACTACCAACATTCCAACAGTATATTTGACAAGACTTTGTAAATTATTAGCAAGCAGACTGTAAGAAAGAGTTCCTCATCACTAACAACCCAGGAAATTTTTTTTACATATGTTCTAATAACATTATAATATAACTAATATTATAATATTATTTCTTTAATCTATTGACTAAACATGTGTTTTGTGATTAGTTAACAGGTCATCTTGGGAGCAGCTTATTAGTCTCTATCCTTACCTTGTTGAGTGCACAACAACAACTTCCTCCCAAGTGTCTCGTTCTTTGCGAGAGGCACTGCTCCAATACTGTGATCTACTCAAACCGCCTACAAGCTATTTGAATGGAGTATGAGTTGCACAAACAGCATCATCCAACAAAACTGTGTTAATATTTATTTTAGCTCTTTACCATTTTGGGTAGTTTTTTCTGCGTATGTATCATTGTATTATTTTAAGAGGCTTCTTCATCCTAAATATATTTTGAAAGCGTTTTACTAACTTTTGTTACTTAGATATTTATTTTTATGAGTATGAGATTGTAATTAATTATAAATATGTACAAAATTAGAAATTTTATTTTGTCATTTTATCAAATATTTTTGTTATTGTTAAAATTACTCTTCATATTACTTATAAAGATTAAGTAATTGAGACAAGATAGTTTATTGTTGTTGCCTTTTTAGAAACTATATTAATTTATCTCTTATATATCATGTATAAACCATAAAATCATTTACAAATGTTTTAAGATTACATTTTACAATTATTGTTTCACTGATTTTTTTTTTAATTCCAAGGGAATATATTACCTTAAATAATTGATTTTATCAGATTGAAAATGTCATAGATTATGTATCACGATTTGTTTAGCTTATTTAAAAAGACTTGTACTTTCATTTTATTTTATGATAATAATTTGAATTTGTCTGCTGTGGAGAAGTTTTATTACAAAATATATTTTCCTAATAAATTATTCCTCAGCAGTGTGAATATATATTATTACTCAGGAATTACGATAAAAAATACATAATGAACATTATAGTCTCACAGTTAAGGTAGCCCTTAAAAATTGTATGACTAATTTCTAAAATAATTGCTAGACAATTTGAAAGATTTTGAGTTTTTTAAATTTATATGTATGCTTTCGATTGCCGTAGACTATTTCTAGTGGATTTCCTTAAAGGTCTTAGTCAATTACATTTAGGTTGGATAGTTTAAGTTCCTATAGAACAGTACTGGCAATAGTGTGTAGTAATAAATAAATTGATTGTGAAACGGATAAAGAGGCTTAAGTCCTGCTTCTACCCAATAGAGTAAATAAACTTATAGATATTCTCTTTTTCTCCAATTAAAATTTATATTACATATCTTAATAAGCTTTTTTACAATATGTCATTAATACTCTTTATTCTGGAATATATTGTAAGGCAAGCAAAACGTTTAACACACTTTTGAACATCCAGTAGTCAATCATAACAAACGGTATTTTCAAAATTATACACTTAAATTATATAAATTACAAATCAACAGAGCTATCTCCTACATAAAATCTTCCACAATTAAATAAAAAGCCTTATTTTTATATGCTAGCTAAATATACTAAAATTTACAATCATTACTGTTTCCATCCTGTGGCCTGGGTCACTTTTTTTTATTCAATCCACTACTGGCTTGCTAGACCTGTTGTAGCTTCATACGCCTTATAGTCTAACTTAAGACTAGGACAGGCACAACATCCAGTCCCCGGTCATTAATTCGTGACTGAAAGTGTTAGCCCACATTTCACCAATGATAAATTTTTTGGCCATGCCGAGAATCAAGCCTTTGACCTGTAGCTCATTAGACAGACACGCTACCAACTGAGCTAAAGCGTCAGATTGCTAATATACTCAAATACAATATTTAAAATATGGCTGGGCCGATAGCATACATATAAATGTGTAAAGAAAATGTTTAAAAAAATCATATCAAGATGTCGCTATAAGGTCACAAGCAAGAAATGCAAATAATTTAACATGGGTTGTGTCTTTATCTACACACAATGGTAATAGTGACACATTCTACACAGATATTGAACAAAATTTACCTACCTGTTAGTAAATTGTAATATTTTATTGTCATATAGATTATTAGAAACATTGTGCTATCAAGATGTAATAAAGCAACACTATACAATTAAATATATATGAAATGCAAAGCCTTAACTGAAACATATTCAAATAAATTTAAAAACTATATTGGATATGGGAATCAAAGGCAGAACCTTTCGGCTCAGCACGCCAATGTTATAGCCTTGAGCTATCAAGGGATCGTCCCGGGTTTGATTCCTGTGTCCAGGTGTCATTTTTAAATTTATTCGACTTGTGTTATCAGTTTTAAAATGTATAAATTTACTTACGGCTGTTTTACACTGTGTTACTAAGCTACTTGTTAGCCCCCTACCCGCCAGATCAAACCTAATTACCACTCATATTTATTCTACTGTGTATGGTTACAAACAATATTAGTGAGGACAAATAACTCATTAATATAAATGAATAATATCTCCCATTCAGGAATTGTAATGTGAATGCAGGCTCCTGCATATACTTCCAAACTGGATTCCACTCCAAAATCTATCCTGAAACCATTGCACTCTTCTATAATATAATCACGGTTTTTATTTTGATTTTGAAAACTATTAACTATCAAAACTGATCGTGGGCCTTATCCAGTGGCTAGCTTATTGGTTACTTGAGTAGCGGGTTCTAAAATCAGACTTTATTCGTTGTAGCATTTTTTATATATTTTTATTATATTTGAATTATGGTACAGGAAATGTGGATGGAAACATTTAAAATGGAACAAACAAAATATGGCTTTTACAATAAAAATAAGAACACGTTTCACGCTTTACAATGATGCCACAAGAAAAGAGGCAATTGCTGCTTCTTGAAGAGAATCCATATTTACCATCCAATCCCCAGACCTAGTTTTCATTTTATCGAAACTTATCAGGAGGGAGTGTAACACACAACACAACTTCCTTAAAGAGAAAACAAAAAAAAAATTGTTAAAGAATGATAGGACACTTATCTAAGAACATGTAAAAGCAACAAATAACTTAAAGGACAAACACAGGAAATTGATGAATAGGGGTTTTCCTTTAAGATATATATATATATATATATACAGATAAGATTACTTTTGTATATTTATTTAAATGTAACATAAGAATTAACTAGGTTTACTGTTAATATCAAAAATGAAGTGATATCTTGAATAAATATTAAGTTTTTTAATAGGTCACACAGGAAATAAATATTTCTAGATGTATATAAACTGTATTTGCATGAAATTTGTTATGTTTTCTTCATATTGTAAACTAGACACATGTGCTTGTAGACTGTCAATAAACAATGTGCATTAAATATGTATTAGTAGATTTTTAATAAATATAATATGAATTACATTTTATTTTAATATAAATACCAGTAGCACACAGAACTTTTCATAATATAAATCTGAAAATCTGAAAAGCCATTTAAACCAAAAATCTACTCAATAGATATCATAGGACACACAAAGAAAGAGGTACTCCAAAAAAACTACATTTAAAACCATTGGTTTAAATTCTTGTTGGCAAATTCAGCCATATAGTTCCAGGCCCAAATAACACAGAATACCTTTTCTTGAAAAGAATAATTTCAAATACATTATAGTTATATTTACTAATTTATTAAATTATTATATTAGGCCAAATAAATTTTGTAGGGCCTTTTTCTTATGAAACCACTTCTGTAAATATTTGAGTGTTGATAGATTAAACCTGAGAAATGTAAAAAGCGTAAAACAAAGTACCTTGAAAGTGTAATTGAGCTGAAGAATACATTTAGAAATTATCTAGTAATAAAAGGCCAGAAGAGGCAGATGTTCTACATGTGTGTGGGAGACCTGATGGGAAATAGATGCTCCCTTGAAGCATAAGGAAGTGTTTTATAGGGTGTATTTTGTATCCATAGTTACATATGCAGCAGAAACATGGACATTGGGTGTAAGAGATACAAGGAGAAACAAGATTAGGAATGAATTGGTGCATCAAGTTTTTGCAAACTTGGTTTTCAAGAAACATTTTAAAAATCTATTTTGAAACCATTGAAACTTGATTCAAGTTAAATAAATCATTATTACATATTTATGAAATCAATAAATAAAATATAAACGTATTTAAAAATTATATCCATGTTTTCTGGACAAAATATTGTTCGTTCGTTCATTAAGACACAAATAACAGTGGTATATCAGTTTTATTTCAAGGATAATTTATTTTTGTTGTAAAATAACAGTATAAGTCAATTCTACACAACCTTTGCCATTGATGTTGACATAAAGAGACAATGAACTTACAAAGATCGATCGTAATTTTATTCTCATCTATATAAACTTGAATATATGTCTAAAAACCCATGTGTTTTATTGTGTGCCATCTCTAATCTAATGATAACATTTTTAATTTACTTTGAAAATAAAAGGTTAATAAAGAACAATTCTATTAAATAGATGATGAGATTAAACGTTATATATATATTTCCTTTCAGAATATTTTTTTATATATTGAATTTAAATTTCTGCGTTTCTTAACTGGCTGTTTTGTGATTGTTTCAAGACCTTTAATATCTAATTTCTTTTGTAATTTCATTGTATCTTCTATGGTTTTTATCGCGATCCGGTATAATTTATTGTTCTTTCTTTTATAATTTAATTTTATATTATATTTTTGATAATGCCTAAGATAGTGAGCAGCTTTGATAGAGAAGGAGAATTCGCAAGTGAAGTCTCTTACGTTTTTGATAAAAAAAAGAAGGAAATATCAAAGTGTAAATTTTGCAACATTCATATTGATTGTTGGACGCATTCTAGTTGAGCCTGTAAAAAGTATACTCTTCGAGGGTTTGTTTACCGGTTGGAATGAAAGAGGAAGATGGAAACATTTTACTAAACAGACCCAGCCACAAGCTGGAAACAGTGATAGTGATTTTTAAACCACAAAAATATTGCTTGGGTTTATTTATTTACAGAGTAATTTTGGTCCTCGGGATATGTTTTCCTACACAAGCTTTTTTCTTTTATTTCAGATTTTCTCTTTATCTTAAGACATTGTTGTATTTATAATTTTCAAGATATTGGGCTATATATATTTAACAAGATATTGAGCCCAAGAAAATATTCCACATAATTTATTTCATTACAATATTTTAACAATGCATAAAATATAGTTGGTATAAATGTTCAGCTGTCAAAGATCATGTGAACTAAGTCACATAGCATGTTTTGAGTTTATTTAGTTTTAGTTTATGCGTTTAGTCTGTCTTTAAAAAGATTTATTGCATGATATTTTCCACAAATCTTTTGGTTGATTTCCCATATATTGTTTAAGATAGAAACATACTAAAAATTGGATATCCATTCTTATCACTAAAAAGTTGCATATCAAAATGTTATTTCAACTAAATAATGATTTAGTTACAAAGTGTAAATTTTAACTGTTTAATTTTATATTAAAACTTAAGAAAATAATTATTCTGGTATTATCAGCTAATTAATATTGTCTCTTGACTCAAGGGGACTTTTTATTATTTGTTTATTTTTTATATCTGTTCACTTGAAATCCCAAACTAGAATTAAAAACTTTATCTCTCACCTAAAGTATAAAGATATTAAGACTAGTACCTTACCACTCTTTCATTACAGAAAATATTGTTTATTGCATTAACAAATGAACAATAATTATTTTAGAACTTGGTGAGGTATCCCTGTAACTGTAATTCACATAAAACTATTTTTATTCACTTTATCAAATCCTACTTCTACATCACTGACAGATAAGAGTGTTTCAGGGACTTATTTTTTATCAAAGTAGATTTTTTTAAATCTTTTTATAAGTTTATTTGCTTAAGAAGAACATTTTACTAAGGATTTGATTGAGTTTGATTATGATTATTGGCTGTGCATTAAACTAATGTATTAATGTGGTATTATTGTAACAAAAGTTGATATCTCCAGTTTATGTTATAGAAAATTTTGTGTTTTTCTCCAAACAGGTGTTAAATTTAGAGATAGTAGTTCTAACCATTGAGATCTACGACCTAATTAAGTTATTTGTTTGTTATTGAAATGTATTTATAGGTAAATATCAACAATTAGTGAAAAAATCAAGTAAATTGTATGCATAATAAACACACTATTATCTGTTTTATTTAGGACTCTGCGAGTATTCGGATTTCGAGTTTCGAGCCGAGCTCATCCTTTAAGCTCAAGATCGAGATCGAAAGTTTTGTAGGCTCGTCATTTTCGAGCTTTCACTTGATGTACTTAATAATCCATTTATAAAACGCAATAGTAAGCATAGGCTATTTAATTGAGATAATATCAGCATTTCCACTTATAAATCATTCTGTTACTTAACACATTATTAAAAATGAATTTCAATCTTCACCTTAATAACATAATAGAGCTTTAAAACTTCTTTCGACCAGTAAATTTATTCAATATTTTGGTCCATTTTGAATTAAACTTGATTGAAGTTGTTTACTTGTATTGCCATGACAAAGCAATAAAATAAAAATAGCTAAGAAGATTACTAAATAAATGAATGATGCTTTTTACTATTTTAACATGGTCCCTTTCTAAAATAATAATTTATGTTATATTAAAAATGTAATATCAAGAACATATTATATTAAATGTTTTCAAACCTAAGATAGTAACTAAACTAGTGCTAGTTTTGTAGCTAAATGAATTAATTAATAGTTTCAACTATTTAGTTATAAAATTATGTGTGTTAACCTCTCTAAAATCAATGTTGATGTTATTTATTCCAATACATACTTTACTAAACTTACCACATTTATATTAAAAAAGCATTTACTATTTCATATTGTTTGCTAAAAATATTATTTTTAATTTTAAAGTATGAGCATAAACTTTTATAAGCATTAAAAATAGAATTGAAGTAAATTTATCAATAAAATAATGTCTAACGAGAGCCCATACAATGAGCATGTGCAACTGCGCATAGAGGAATGGAAATGGAACAGAAGACGTGATCATGCATGATTACACTAAGGAATAATAAACGAAATACAAAACACTTCAAATTTCTAACAGTTTGTGATTCTTATGTTTTCTTATAGGGCAAATTAAGTAACTGAAGCATATTATGGGGAAATATTAGCTTATTAAAATGTCAATTTTATTAACTTTTTATTAATACATTGTAGAAACACACTACAATAATGTAAAGTGATAGGAAGGAAGCCAACCTGAAAGAATAGTTAGGTTAGCCCTAGATACAAACAAACACACTTCTCTATTTCTTCTTACACCTTTTTACTTCCCACTTTTTCAAACTTTCACAGTTGCACATTGTTTTGAATTTTCGGAAATATTTATTTTTCAAATGAAAAGACATTAATGAAAAAGTAATATTTCTGAAAATTCAAAACATTGTGCTACTGTGGAAGTTTTGAAAAATTGATTGATTGATTGATTGATTGATTCTTTGGTTTATAAAAAGATCCCAGTGGCTCGCACATAAATATACATCCCAGTATTGGCATGGATCGAAACCAATTAGTGGTAAGTGTAAAAGTGTTTGAAGAAATGAAGAGAGCAGTGTGTTTTTCTATCTAGGCCTAACCTATCATTTAAGGTTGACTTCCTTCACTATCACTTACTTTACATTATTGTGCTTATTGTGCAGTGTTTCTACACTATCTTATTGTACATTTCCAAGCTATCATGCAATTATTTTTATAATTGTTAGTGTAATTTTAATGTCCTTAAAGACATGAGTGTTGAAACCATTTTAATTATTCTTGCTATTAGGCCCTATTTTTTCTAGTCTTTTTATTATTTTTAAATTATTTTTTTAGTGTTATTTCTAATTTAAAAACCGATATTTCCATTTATTAACTTTTTTCATAAAAGTTTTTAAATTATGAATATATTCGAACTCGACTCGAACTCGGGAGCTTTTAAAAATACTTGACTCGAGTTCGACTCCAATGAAAAAACCCAAGCTTGCAGACCCCTAAATTTATTGAGTTTTTTTGTAGATAAACTCTCTTGTCTAGTTCATTAAGCAACCCCATAAAGCTGTTGTTTACTTAATTCTCATGCTCTTTGCAAGAACTTAAAAAGAGTTTGTACTTAAAGCACTACCCAATTTCTTCTAAGATATTTTTTGTGTGAATGCCATGGATTCAAAGTATCTTCATTGTTACAAGGGCTGTGGAGTCGGAGTTGGTAAAAATGTACCAACTCCAGCTAAAATTACAAGCCCTATAATCTAATATTATAACATTATATAGTCACTTTATCATTTTATACTTCTTTTTATTATTTAGGACCAATATTTTTAATTTGGATTGACACATTTATTCAAATATAAATTCACAATGTCAAAGAATCTTCCCATGAAGTAATCTTTATTGGAGAATTTTACTGCAGTAATTTTTATTACTAATTAATGTACTTTAGCCATTTCTAAAGGAGTTTGGAGTCAGACAGTATAAAAAATAGATAAGTCAAAGGCTTGGCATACCGACTCCACAGCCCTGGTTGTCACACAGTGTAAACAAAGGTGAGATACAAGTGATAATTGAAGTCCCGAACAATTACATATATTTTCCTTCTATTTACACTGATTTATCAGACGGATTGAATGTGGGGAGGAAAAACACTTAAGTAGTTGGGTAAATGCCGATGAAGAAAGATTGTGGTTCGATCCCGGTCCTGAGGATGGTTCCCCTAAATGGTTTCCCATATTTCACGTAAATGTAGGAACACTTCCTCTAAATTCAACCTGCCTCATCCCTAACCCATCAGCCTAATTAGAACATGTGCATATAAACTGAGTGGATGGTAAGATGCGGAGCTAAAAATAGATTACCAGTGCAAGTTTTGACATCGATATTGACAGCAGACCCAAACAGTTTTTCATATCTTAGCTTTGCTTTAAAATATTGGTACTTTGAACATGTCCTTTTTACTTAGTAGTCTTTGGATTTTAGTGGAGTCGTCTGCTGCTTTTATAGCTTTGTTTAAAGTTTCACATTTGCTGGCTAAGAAGAATAAACCTTTCACTGAAGGTGAGTTTGTGAAGTAAACCTGTAAAGCTGCTGTAAAATTATTTGCTGAATTTAGAATATATATTAACTGCTATTGATTCTCTCCAACTATCAGCCTACACTGTGACACGTCTATTTTTGAGCTCATGGCCACATATTTAATCAACCAATATAAATCAGATATAGAGTCCTTTTATGTTACAACAGTACATAGATAGATAAATCAAACTATATGGTTAGTACAGCTCGACAACTAAGCAAGCGTTTTTGTCAAAATGAGCCTCAACAATTTTTCAAGTAGAGAGGAATTTATGAAAATCACAATAATAACCAGAACAGCTACAGAAACAGATATTTTAGAAAAATTCAAAAATGAAATGCTTGAGGAAATTTTGGCAGTTCACAAGTTATCCAGCATAACAATTTATAGGCTTTCTTTCAATGTGTCAAAAAGACCAACCACCATTGTAGTTTTCACCGTAACCGATACACTGTTGAACATCTGGTTCGCATTGAGACAGCAGTCAGTGACATCTTCCTCCATAAACAGCACATTTTTGCTGGGTTTTTTTCATTTGGGGAAGGCATACACCACCTGACTACGGAATATTGAAAACATTTTATAATTGGTGGTTCCAAGGGAACTTCCACATTTTTATAGCTAATTTTATGTTGGATAGGTTTTAATAACACCTAATCAGTTGATCTTATTCAAGAAAATGGGTTACCTCGGGGCAATATTTTAAGCTGTATATTGTTTGCTACTGCGATAAAAAGTATTATGGACAACATGTGCAGTCAGCTCACGCCGTTTCATGGATGGCTATGCAATTTATTGCAATTCGTGAAGTCTCCACAGGGCTGACCGGTAGATACAACTCACTGTCAATCTACGAACATGGGCATAGCGTAGTGGTTATTGCTTCTCTGCAGCCAAGACAACGATTGTCCATTTCCACAGAGTATGCGGAATATATACCCAGCCCTTAATATTTTAAGGGATCACATTAATTTCACTAGTCTCTGCGACCATAAGCTTACTGGGTCTTTTATTTGATTTTAAATTAACATGGATTCCACATATTAAGGACCTGAAAGCGAGTTTTGTAAAAAACCTCAATTTTCAAGTCTTAGCGGTTGCTTTTGGGGTTTTGAGAGGAAAACCTTGATGCACCTTTATGTGGGCTTGGTAAGATCAAAACTTGATTATGGCAGATTTATATATGGCTCCGCCAGACCTTCGACGTTAAAGATGATAGGTAATGTCTACCATGCTGGCATATAACTAGCTACTGGTGCTTTTTTTACCAGTCTATTGATCAGCATTAATGCCGATGCCTGTGATACCCCTCTTTCTTACCGGTGTCCTATGTTCTAGCATCTTAAATGTCAAAGCTCCATGGCTTTCAAAGACATGTTGCCTACTGTCCTGTTTTCCAACCCCACAACCGTGTCTTGTATGAATCCAAATCGCGTAGTATGAGGCCGGTTAGAATCCGGATGCTATCGGTCTTCGACACGTGTGGGATAGTTCTACCAAAGGCTATCCCCACTTCTCCAGGTCGAGTTTCTTCCTGGAAGATATGCCTGGCTTGAGGCAATTTTATCTTGCCAAGTTCCCTAAAACAACACCTCACATTATATATGAGAGGACTTTTAATAAGCTCCTCTTCACTCGCTTTCAGGAATTTAAGTGTATTCACACGGAAGGCTCAATATTCAGAGTCTCTGTTAGAAGTGCTTTCATTGTAGAAGGATCCAATTTTAAATTTGGTTTACCTAATGAAGCCAATGGTTTAACAACCCAATTATACACCATTTTTAAATCGTTGTGTTTCATATACTGTAATTGTCATCGTTCTGTTCTCATCTGCACTGGTTCTGTGAGTGCGCTTATGGCATTGTCCATATTGTACTTCTGGAATACTCTCGTGCAATTGATACACGAATAAATTTGTAAATTGGCTTGTTAAACACCCGGCTGGATTCCTGGTCACGCTGGTCTCTCAGATAACGAACTGACAGACTAGGCAGACAAGGAGGCAGTTTATATCCCTCCTGAGGCGAGTTTAGGCGTCATGTTTTAAGATCTAAAGGATTATGTTTGGCATGGGGTCCTACGCACCTGGCATAAACAGTGGGTTTTGACCCCAGCTCTGAACAACCTAATGTCCATTAGGAAAAGTGTGTCACAATGGCCCTCTTCTATACAAAAGTCTAGAAGAGAGCAGGTCACCATGACAAGACTCCGCGTTTGGCATACATTTCTGACCCATGAATTTTTATTGAGAAGTGATCCACCTCCAGTGTGTGAGATTTGCGATGTTTTCCCTAGTGTGTACCACATTTTGATGGAGTGTCTAGAGTATGCTTCTATTCTTCTGTCTCTTGATTTGAATGGAAGCCTTCGTTTTTTGTTACGCGGCATTGCGAAGAGAGTCATAAGTTTACTCTGTTTTATACGCCAGGTGAGTCTTAAATTCCATTTTAGCTTACTCTTATAGAGTGGCTCACTTGGTTATTATCTCACATTGAGATTAGTTTTAACACTTTTAGTATATTTTAATGTTTGTTTTGTCTTTTTATCGTAGTGTATACACCTGTGGTTTTTTTTAGCAGGTTTATTGGCTCAAACCATACCAATAGTCCATTAGAGTTCCACTCCTATGGATTGTTTCGAATGGACTTTGTCTCATATTGAGATTTATTTTTAACATTTGAATAAAAAAATTTGTTTTGTAAATGTTATTTTATTTAATTGTTTTCATCTGCTGATTTCAGCAGGTGAGTTTTTTCTTATTTCTTTCCCATGTGGGGATATTACTTTTTTTTATGTTGTTTAAGTCCCTAATTACCTCATTGTGTCCACAGGCCTATAAATCACAGTATTAGTTGTAATAGTAATAATAATAATAATAATAAAAATCACGTTTTTTCTGAAGACTCAGTGTATGTTTCACTCACAATCTCTTGGTGAAAAAATTCTTAGTTATAGAAAATATTTTGAGGCTGTTTTAAGAATTTTTATCAGCACACAGGAATTATAAAATGGAGATTATTCAGAGAGTTTACCAAAGAACTTGAGTATGGAGGGCTACTTCTCAACATAGATGTCTTTCGGCTAAATAACGGAAAAGTCCTTCAGTGGTTCAAAGAGCTATTTACACAAATAAAATATTTTCCTACAGATATAAATATGATCCACTACCCACACACATATGCAGCGTGTTCGGAAACTCAACACCCAAACTGTACATAGTAAAGCTGTCAAGCATGTGTGTACAACAGGTTGCATAGGAGTTTGACGCATAGCACTGCACATGCAATAATGGAAAGCACTTTCTGTGATGTAGGACCGTTAATGACGACTCTCAGAACATATTCCTATTTCTAGATTCACTGGTTTGTTGTTAATTATTAATTGTGGTATGTTCTGCTGCCATACTCCAAGATGTCGAGGTATGCATTGCCATATGCTCAACTCCTATGCAACCTGTTGTACACGCATGCTTGCACAGCTTTGCTCTTCCGGTGCTGTACGCCGAAACTTTGAACACAATTTAATGGTATTAGCATAGTTTGCTGGATGTAAGTACATAGGGATTTTGTATTACTTTTGGTTCAAACAAACTATATGTGCAGTTTGGCCCATGAGTTTACGAACATCCTTTATATATATATGTGTGTGTGGCCACCCTTAGGAGTGTGCAAATGGTGCGGCCGCACAGGGCACCTTACTTGCTTAGATGAGAGGGGGGAAAAAAAGTTGCGGCAAGGGGGGGATTTTTGCATGTGTGCCCGTATAGTAGCCTTCCTGTATAGGCGATCTAGAACATATTGACAGAGTGTAAAATGAAATAAAAATTTAATCATGTGGTTTGATCTATTAAACAAGTGAAGCGAGTTCTCCTATTTAAATTCACCTAATTGCATTTGTCTGTATATGGTGGATATTTCTCACAATCACTTTTGAATGCATTAGCTAAACTATACAGATAATTTGGTTGGGGAAGAAAATAGAAACAAGGGTTGAGGAGAAATCAACCTTTACGGCGTCTATCACTTGTTACAACATGTATTTATTTACCTTTTAGGTCATTTCCTGATACGTTATCTGGCCGAAAATTGGTGTATAGGTGCAAGCTTCTTTAATAACACTAAACAAAAATTAAGTTTTTAATTATTATTTGAGAAAGGGGGGGGGCTGAGACAGATAACTTGGGGCCCCACAAACGAAGTCTGACCAGAACCCTATGTCTGATAATAACAGCCCTCTNTTATTATTTCCTTGAAAAAAACACATTTATAGGTTAGACAAAACAAAATCATGTTTTTTATAAGTATATTAATTTTAAAGAGCATTAGCTTAACCTTAATATCTTCAATATGTGTGTGTATGTGTGTTCTAATACTCTTAATATAAAATAGGTTCAGAACCAATAAAATGATGTATTAACGCATTTTCTAAAAAATCTTGTGTATTAAGAAAAGCATTGTGTGAAGTCACGCTCACATAGGTTCATTGTTGCCCTATCGTCTTTGAATTGCTACATGGGCTTAGGCAGTCACTGTGGATCCAATTTCGAATGTTAGTGAGGCCTAAAATAATATTTTTTATGGGTTTGTCCAGTAACGCTCCTGGAATTATTGGCGTATGTGGTGTAGCTGGCTAAATTGCAAGCTATGCAAAACCTTGCAAGCCATAGGCTGAAACATAAAGGTAATATTTTAGAAATGTTTTAATCTAACTGGGAGTGGTTGTATTACTGGACACACGTTGTTCACTTTGAGTTTTATATCTGGCAACACTGGGAAGCCAATGACTCTTCAAAGAAATGGTAACGAAATTGAGACGCGCCTTTGTATGATACATGCAAACAAAAGGAAACTACTTTTGTTTTGAGGGCACCATGAAAAAGTTTTATTTGACTTTATTAGTAATTTGTTAGAAAATTTACTTGGTCAAATATTGAGTTCTTCAACTGGAGGTCAATTTTATACATGACACTTTGGCTCAGGTTGAAACGTGCGTGTCTTTAAGGCTCACAGTCTTGAGATCGGCTCTCATTGTAGTATAATTATAGTTTTATCATAGTCAAAAAACCAATTTTTGGTTCAGATAAATTATAATTAAAGTGCTGATTTTAGTTTGGCAATCTTAAAAAAATTATGTATTGTAGTTATATATATAAAACAGTTTAACTACCTTATACCCTATCATATAATATTATATTTAACCCTGGAATGCTTACACTTTTTTGACAACCATAGTTGCTTACCCGGGGTCACCACTCACCCCACGCCTTTTTTCAGTCTGTCCTTTATTTAAACATGCAATTTTGGTCATGTTTTACAAAAAGGTGTTTAGGAAGAGGTGTATAATGTGCATAAAATATTTAAAATGAAAAATAATATTATATACCATAATTTAATTGCACATTTAAAAACAAAAGCTCTTAGACAATATTAATGTTTTATATTTTTGTAATATCTTAATAAAAAGTAATCTAGTTTTATTAATTTTTAGCCATTAAAAACATTAGTTAAAACCTAAAATTGATAAATTTAAAGAAAAATAAAATTATTTTGGTGAATCTTTAGTTGCTTATGTGGGGTGACATGCCAACCCAGGGCTCTCGGAACACGATGTAAACAGCTAGGAAGTACTCACTCGGCTCTGCCAACTGAGGGATGGATACATCACTGAGTGTTGGAGGAATACATATAGGGGTGGAACTTTCAACACTCACTCAACAAAATGGCGGCAAAATATATTTATGATTGGGGTGACGCGTCACCCTGGTAAGCATTCCAGGGTTTAAAAACAACTAAGCAAGCTAATTAAAAACTGCTCAGTGCTCATGTATTTAAAGTTATTTTAATCAAATAATTTTAACAGATGGATATTAGCGCGGACCTCGTATGATTGAAAATTTGTAAGTTCCTTCAAAACAAGATAAAAATAGTTTAATATTAATGCCATACACGCTTTTTTGTGCCAAACACGAGACTTTTTTTATGCAAACATCTATGGCAGCGGTTCCCAAACTTTTTGAATCACGGAGCACTTTTCAGGAGAGAAATTTGTCACGGAGCACTATAGTTGCCTTGATGCTAAAGGCATACACATTCATTTTTTGCTATGTTTACCTAACTGCATTTTTTAAAGTTGTGAGTCAATATTTTACTGTTTAATAAAAGCAAGAATTATTTTTAGATTTCTAAATAGCTTAAATTTTGATCCAAACTTAATTTTTCCTTTAGAAAGTCATTGAAAATTGTAACTTTAAATATAGTTTTCTCAAAACAACAATTTTGCACATGAGTGTCTTTGGTATAAAGGCGACAATATTTTCACATAGACTCTACATAGATAGATACTAAACCGAATTACAGGAGTATTCACGATGGAAACGAATGTTTAAATGTTTGAGCATGTTAAACATCAAGTTTTATTTCATTATAAATGTTATTTTTTCCCTTAATTTCAGAGAAATAAGGAATTTAACTATGTAAACGCAAAACAACAACCAAAAACATAAATTAACCTAAATCAACACATTTGATACAGAATTCAAAGCAGGTATTGTAAATCCACAATATGTTACCCACACAAATAGTGTTAAAACCATTTTCATGGCTGCAAAAAAAAAATTCACTTGGCATAGATAAAGAACAATAAAGTATAGACCGCGAACTTAAATTCCAATGAGAGTGATAGGACTGCCGTGTTTTGATTTGCACAATGGGGCTATATCTTGTTGAATTTGGGGCAGCTGCAACCGAATATCTGGCTCTGCGTTGAGCTGGGATGTTTTGTTTTAGTAGACACATAAGTAGAGAATCCTGATCCACATAAGTAAGTTATTGTAAAAGGAAGAAGGATTATTTTCGCTCTATCTGACAAAACTTCAAATTCGTCTCGTATCTGACATAAAAATTCTGATAGTGACTTCTTAGTTGCAAAATTCTCTTTTACGGCAGAATCTGATATCAAATCATTCAAGCACTCTTACTACTCCGATGCCAGGTTAGCTTTTCCGTCATTCAAATAAATAACATTGTACTGCTACTTGATTTGTTTCGACTCTCGACTGTATACTGACTGAACTTCAACTGACTGAAAGTGCGAAGAAACACGAGTTTTTAATATTCAATAGAAACTTCCTAGAAAATTCTGGAAAGGTATCGAAGCTAGCAATCGTATCTGAAAGTGCGGTAAAGTTCTCCGAGAGACGGGGTGAACTGGCACCATCTAGTCTCTCTGTCTGGTTTAACCACGTACAGTCTGTAAATAATTTCTAACCAATATTTACCTATACACAGTTCATGGACGCACAAATTCACAGTTTTGATATCTTGTCACATTTTATTTATTTTTATTTCAAATCTATTCGCGGAGCACTTGGAGATGCTTTGCGGAGCACACTTTGGGAACCGTTGATCTATGCTAATGACTGAGCTAAAATGGATAAAAGATTTAAATATAAATAAAGGGAATTATTTTCTGTCTTCGCACAAGAATACCACTTAATTTATTACTGCATGTTGCTTTTAAAATAGTGCTTTTGAGGGTTCCTTATTATCGAGCAAAACCCTATTTCTCTCGCTCAGTTGTTGGTCTGTCTGTACGTCTGCCCAGAGGCTTTTATAGCTCCTAGGCTATTCAAGCAATAAACATGTTTGGTGTAATGTGCACAAGCGACCCCGTAAACATGTTGGGGTGGAAAAAAATAATTAAGAATTGTCCTTATACATTTAGCTAAACCTATAAAATCATCACCGAACTACAATTAGTCCTACAGTCCTACTGCAAAATGAACCTGTCCCGCCTTCCCATTAAAAACTACAAAACGAAATAAAACATTTTCTTGAACAGCAAGAACAAATATAAATTATTCCGATGTTGATTACATTTTCTGATATATGAAAAAAATAATAATAATATTTAGCACCGCGTCTTACTACCCGTTCGGGTTATACACTTAAGTACTAATTACACTAATGGATTAGGAATTGGGAGGGTTGAATTTAGAGGAAGTGAACCCGCATTTGCGTGGAGGGAGAGTGGAAAACCATTTAGGAAAAACCACCCCCAGTTCACCCGACCGAGATTCGAACCTCGATCTCCCCGTCCTCGGCGGTCGAGCTCAACACGACTAGCGCGTTAGCCAACTACGCCACCGAGGCGGGTTATGAAAAAAAAAATCGGTATATATTTCCTTTTATTTGCTTTGTTATACTACATTATAAGGTCAATCTCGCTGGTCTTGGGGTTGGGGTCCCCTAGATTCAAAGTTTTAGAGTTTGAATTCCTCTGGTTCCGACAAAATTTTAACAATTAGAAAAATCCGTAGCACAACTTCCTTAAGATTGGAAGTAAATCCACCACCACCTTTTTTTTAGCTTCGCTTCTTACATGCTTATGTACTAATTACGCTGATGTGTTAAGAATGAGTAAGGTTGAATGTACCCACCTTTGATTGGAGGAAGATTGAAAAACCATCCAGGAAAAATCTCCTTCAGTACACACGATCCAGATTCGAACCTAGAGAGCCCACTCATCGGCATTCCAGTCTACTGCGATAATAACGCCTTAAAGCACACGGCCAACAAAACGGGTTGTTTGATACTAACTCGTTATTTTTTATTGCTGACCAAACAAAATTTGTCATAGGTTGGTTCTTGGAATTAATTTTAAATGAGTCTTTTGTGAATTAACTGCTAGGCCCATTTGTTTAAAATAAAATTGGAGGTAAGCTGCATTTAAAACTGTCAGTATTTTTCCAATGTATTGTGTGAGGTGAATAATGTTAACCAACTTTAAACTTGAAGGCAAGTGCCATTTGACTACTTGACGCTTCACTCAAACCGTCACAGCTGACCTGTACAAACAGCTTAGGAAACTATTTATTGATATGCTAGAATGCCAGGGCAGCTTGTTTCTCAGATAACTTTAATTTATAATCAATTCTAAATAAAAAGGACAAGGAAAAGTATTTTTTTAAATTGATTTCACACATATTTTTGGTAGTTTCTGGTATATCTCATTGTAGAGAAAAAACAATCGATTGAACTTCTAAAAGAAAGCTCCGGACTAACAGATCAGATAACTGTGTGATATCTGCTCTAAAATTAGACAAATAGAAATATTCTATGTTTTATTATAGACAGAAAATCAAAGTAAAATATATATTCCAGGAAATATCGTAAATATTTTACTCTCTACTATAGTGTTACTTGAATCGATGGTCACTCGGGCAAAAGATTATGCACATCTTGTCCAAATTTTCAGTGAGGAGTGAAAAAGGTCTTGAATCCTGGCTGGGGATATTGAAGAATTTTTTTCTTAAATGGTTCATCACCTTCCTTCCAAGCCAATATGGGAAGAAACATTCTCATTTATATCTCCTTATTTTCTAACCCACAACCAATATAAGGCGTGAAGCCCAAAAGGGTATTCATGTTGCCGGGAAACATCCAAACTTCAGGAAAACTGCCTCAGCTCACTATAACGGTATCATCAGCAGAACGATATCTCACCAACAGGCCCCGCTTCGAGAAAATGGTAGAGAATTTTTTCTCTGGGCGCCACACTATCAAAGAGCGCTAGTGGTCATTCAGCGCAATTTTGCAATTTAAGCCCCTTACCCCCTTAGATGTCCAGATGCATACCGTCCCCGAGTTCGTAAGTTCTGTTACTATATAAGCGTCATTCCTCGCTTCACATATATACCTCTTATCCAGGGGCTTGGGAATTACGTCATCGACCCTGGGGGGTGCCACCGACGTCCCAAAGCCCTGCTCGGATAAGCGAGAAGTGACAAACGTGGTCTGGGAGGCTCTCACACAGCCCCCCATAGAGTAGTGTCTCCGCACGTAACTCTAAAAACCTCTTAGTCGGTTCCCAAAATTTTTCATTTATCTAATAATAATAATTAATAATATTCTTTTGTTTGTTTCAGTTAACTTCGCGAAATGCGACAATCCGTCTTAGAATTCCCGAAAACCACACGGTGTGACCAATTGGTCGGTACGTGTTGGAATTTGCTCCCGTGCACCCCTTCAGGGTGCATTAGAGCATGCTTTATGAGTCTGGTGAGTCTGGTCACATATATATATTCTAGTTAATTAATTAGACGGAGGAAGAACTAGGACGTAACTCTACATCGCTGAAGAAACTACTGGTGACTACGATGTGTCAGGCGTCGGTCTCTCCACCTCATCATAGATGAATCCTCATCTGGGACTTTAAGTATTTCTAAGCTAGAATCCGGTTTATATTAGTAACACCACTTTAACTATGTCCATCAGACATAGTTTATTGTGCCAGAGTATCCGACTTTCTATGTCCATCTGACATAAGTTTTTATGTCAGGTTGTCCTATGCCCATAAGGTGTAGTTTTGAATGTTAGTCTTAACGCTCTTTTTCTATGTCCTTCAGACATAGTTTTTTGTTTGTCAAAATTAAGACATGTTTTCCTATGTCCATATGGCGTAGTTTAGAATGAAGGGTTTAATGCTCTATTTATCATGGTCCATACGACTTTATTTACTATGTCAGAGTGTCTGACTACTTCTTCTAAGTCCTAAAGACATAGTTTCATATATTAGGGGAAAATAATGATTCCCTAAACGGTATGACCATGTTTAAGATCTCTTTATGGCTGAAATCAGGTTGTCTAACGTTTTCTTCAATGACCTAGTTAGGTCAGTGAAAGATAGCAGTCTCTATTATTTCCTTTTTGTGTATCTATTTACTGTACGCAACCTGTGTGAGCACTACTAGTTCGTAATAGTGGCCTGCTGGGATAGTGCTTTGTGTCCGGCCCCTTTAGGCACCGTTTGTATTAAGTAAAACAAATAGACTATTGATTGTACTATTTATTGTGTGCCCAAGTTAGGGTAGATATATAAATATACTAATGAATGTCCAGGCAGTACTTATTAGGAATTGACCGGCCATAGTAATTTAACCACATAGATGCCTGATAGCTCACCATTTACTATTTGTAATATGCCAGTTTCTCTTATAGGACCCGCCTCGGTGGCGTAGTTGTCTAACGCGCTAGTCGTGTTAAGCTCGACCGCCGAGGACGGGGAGATCGAGGTTCATATCTCGGTCGGGTGAACTAGGGGTGGTTCTCCTAAATGGTTTTCCACTCTCCCTCCACGAAAATGCGGGTTCACTTCCTCTAAATTCAACCTTCCCAATTCCTAATCCATTAGCGTAATTAGTACTTAAGCGTATAACCCGAACGGGTAGTAAGACGCGGTGCTAAATATTATTATTATTATTATTATTCTTATAGGAGATTATTCTTTGTTTTTCTTAACTCTCTATGGAGTTAACTCAAGCTAGCTATCTTATATAACTTCCTTCAAAGTAAATCTATAAAATTAGGACTCAATACCCTTTGTTTTCATTCACTATAGTTTCACTATTATTCATGAATAGACCTGTCATGTCTTAGTCTGGTATTAGCGAGGCTGGATTGTCTTTATGTATTGTGGCTTAACCTTAAATTAATATTTGTTGCCTATTTTTGACTGCCGCTATGTTGAGGCAGACGCTCCTTCGAAGAAGAATTAGCGTTGGTCCTTATTTCTAGAGTTACTAAACTAAGCTATATGTTTAATCTTACTTCTGTTAGTTCCTTGTCATCAAGATGTTTATTGCTATTCCTGCCTATCGGGAAGTATACGACTATGATAACTGAATAAAGTTATCTTTAATAACAATGGACTGTTTGATCTAGTATCAATTTAAAATGCTTGTAGTTCTATCTCTCTTGTTTACATTTAAATAAACTGATTTGTTATTCTTGTATATTTCTCTTATGTCTAATTCTTTCCAAACCGTCATGATATAATTTTGTAATTGTAATCGTCACTTCCTCTACTTGATAGGAGAAGTGAGGATTCAAATCTGCGCCACTTTCAGTCTACGCTCAATCTATTTATAATATATTATATTACATGTAATACTATATCATATATATCATACGATATATAATATAATATTTAAAATATAAGTAATATATAATATATTAAATCATGTTTTTTATATTATATATATTAAGTATAGGATTAAATATATATATCATTTATATTATTAAATATTATTATCCAAACAATACTTATATATATATTTTTTAAATCTATTTTGTTATAAAAATATATAGCACATATAATAAATATAAATAATTATTATATAGAATATTTTATATATATTTTGAATATTATCATTATTATGTATACAATATATATGATGTGTAAAATGTATAAACAAATTAAAATAAATGTACTAAATCACAGCATTTGGGAATCGCAAAATGCATAAAAGACTTGGTCGTAATATATGCAATCATGTATGAAGATTAGCCTACCACAAGGGCTGAGCCGCAAGTTGCTTCCTTACTACCCCCGACGGAATGTATTAATTACACTAATGGGTTTAGGGATTAGGAAGGTTATATTTATAGGAAGTGTACCCACATTTTCGTAGAGGGAGAGTGAAAAACTATTTCTGATAAACCACTCTCAGTACACCAGACCGAGATTCAAACCTATCTCCCCGTCATCGGCAGTCTAGTCTACTGCGAGATTAGCGCGTTAGACCTCGCAACCACCAAATTGGGTTTAATTCCTCCTGGTTACCATGGTATAATGAACTAGTTTCTTAGCTGCAAGGTAAAGAGAAGTCCCTTGAAAGCACCACACTAGCAGCTGTGGAAAAAAACAAAATGTAACATTGTGTTACAATAGGACTCGCCCCCATGTAAACCTCCACACGCAGCTCGCCTTAGAAATCATACTACCCGCTCCAAATATTATTGAAAATAATATTAAATCCCTACAATAGTACTCTTCTCTATTGTGGTTCTCATAGTTTGGTAGAATATAATAGACAATTCTGAACGACTTCCAAAAACAATTCAATAGAATAATAATATACACTATTCATGTACTCACCAAATATGTATTCTGGGTAAAGTAACCGTCAAGAAGGACCGTCAGCTATAAAAGGCCGAGTACGGGCAGTTGACCTAGCGACCTACCAGGCCCCGACAGATGATGTCCGCACCAATTTGATCCAAGCAACACTGAAACGAGCCGTGCAGAACTCTACTAGAGGAAGACTGCCTACCTGCCCTCTGATGCGAGAAATGTGAACTACGTAAACATCAGGTGATAGAAGAAGGTTCGGGAAGGCGGATGGAGCTCTAGATGGGCTACGTGACGTTCGATTGCTTCGAGAAGGATGCCACACATGTTCTTTTCCCCCACCCGGCGCCCCTCGCAACGAAACCCCTATTTAAAGTGATGCGCGTATATTGTAAAATTTACTATTCGATCAACGCTTGATGGAGGAGTGTTGACCCGGACCTGGACTACGTCAGGATAAACTTTCTTATTATATGGGCTAAAACTATGGCAACTAATATATTGGACTTTAAATATAAATTTAACTTTTAGTATTCGCCAAGATGGGCAGCGTAATTTTTCTGTTTAAATAAATTAATTTTTGATATGAGACTCTATAATTTTTCTGTCGCCACTTGGGCGCTAGAGTCGGCTGTATTTCATGAACTTTTAGATAGCCACAAGAATTAGTTAGTTTTGTGTTGGACACGTTAAAAATAATTCTTTTTGGAATTGTGGCTACAAGTAATTGTTTTGATTTTTGTGATTTAAATGTATATGATTGAGCTTTTGTAACGTAACCTTTTGACAGCCAAATTTAATATTGAGATTAAATTTTATAGTAGAATCTTTTTCTAATCGCAAGTAAGTGTGCGTTTTCAAATTTTGAGTCTAGATCAGATAGTCCCGCGGGAGTTTGACAAAAGTCTGTTTGCCAAATCTCGTGTGTTTTTTTAAATGTCTAATAAATATATTTAATATTTATTATTAATATTTTTTTAAAAGTCTGTATTCACTGGTGTGAATCAGACACTTTAGGAACAGTATAATAAGGTCCATAAGGCCTTATATGAACATTACGTACTTTATTATGTGTACTTTAATCGACCTTATGGGTTGTTCTCTCTCTTCAAGACTGGCCCATTTGGTTGTGAGAGATATTAAAAATAAATAAAGCAATATTCTCTCTAATTAACTGCGCGTAAAAATAATTTTTTTTTTTTTATGATTTTCAACAGAACTCAGTTTTGATTTTTGAGACCATGTAAATATTTCTGCTTTGCTGTTATTACTCAGAATAAACTATTCATATTATTGTCATTTAATCTTGCATATGATTTCCAATTTGTATGTTCCTTAGCTTCACCCCTTCCCTTTAATATTATTTGTGGTCGTAATTAAAAGGACGGAGAGTGGGGTGTTACAAAAACTGTAATATAATGTACAATATACAAATAATAGGCCCTACAGTAATTATAATTTCTGTGATTTTATTTTAACTATAGAGTTTTCTCCCACCTATATCCCTTATAATAAAGAATTGACTAATAACTTCAGTGTGGGATTTAATTTTTTTTTAATCGTCATTCGGCTTTGTAAGTATTAATTTTAACATGTCTACAATTAGAAAAACCTAGAAGAATTTAAAGAAGGCTCTACATCTTGGCATAATTTCCTTTTTAGGGGATAGAGAGGCATTCCAACATACTTCAAGTCTAGGTCAGCTTTTTTGTGCCAAAGGGAAAAATTGTAGTACATGAATGTGATTTCATAAATCAATGTTGGGGTATCTAGCATTATATTATGCGTTCACCGACATCAAGGCTGTAGTCAGGGGGTTTGGGGGTTCAAACCCCCCAAAATTTAATGAACAAAATATATATGGCTTTATTTATGGTTCAAACAATATCAAAATTAAGGCACAAGTACAGATTATGGGGCTGTGTTACCATAAAAAAAACACTTCAGAGAGCTTCTAGAGGTATTTAATATTTAGAAATTTTTCTAGCCTCCGGCAATTGGGGCATGTGCCCGCCAAGCCCCCCTAAAATTATTGGCTGGCTACGGCCTTGACTAACATAGCTATTTGTTTTTAAAATAACGATCAAAAGCACAACTTACCTAAACTTGACTTTATTAAACATTGCACATAATTATTTCAACATAAACAAGCGTGTTGACTTAGTCTGCTGTACCTTATGAAATACTGTTCGTTGATTTTTTTTTTTTCCGCCAAACCTCACGCCAAGCTCACACCTTGGCCTTGACAATTTGTGTTGGGTTGAATGTAATTAATTCTATACATTGAAATTATTAACAATTTAAATAATATATTATGTAACAAAATGTGAAAAAAAGATTAGAAACATAAAGGAAAAACAAAGAAAATATTTTCTTATCTCTGAATGTGAAATTAAGTGTATGAAACTTACAGATATATATAAAGTAACTTCAATCCACTTTACTTTGGGTACAAAAAAAAGTATTAACAATCCATCTGAACAATTGTTTATGGTAGCGACAGAAATGCTAATACTAGTATCAGCATTTATGTCGCTTGATTTTCATATGAAATGTATGTGTTATATAGGTCTAATATTAAAAACTAACATCAGTCCTCCCACAACGAGAACCAAACCTGGGGCTAACCAAACCTGTTAATTTATACGCCTACTTAATATGTTAGGGATGATGAAATTTGCATTTAGAGGAAGTGTACCTGTTTTAAACTTGATTGAGAGAGTTATTTATTTTGATGTGTGCATGAGTAGATGTAATTGGATCCTACCTGCTGCTGATGATCCGTTGTTTGTGACCCAAGTAGGCCTACCTGGGGTTGCGATGATGATCTGGAAGAACCACACGTCTATTTGATGTTCACTTCACGCACACACTCCGAGAAAGATGGGTTATTATGATTACTAAAATAAGTTATTAATTGTGATGGCTATTTGGAGTGGTCTATTTACCTTCCTTTAGAATTTCAGTTTTTTAACATCGCCTAAAAATTCCAAATTTTAAAATTTATTTTGTTATATGGAATCTTATTTCTAACTTCCTGCCAAATTTAAATTTTCCACAGGAATCTTAATTAAAAATGTAAAATTTTCAGACTTTTACATATAAGTTTTATTTATATTGGTTTTGAAAATAAAGCTTTCATGCAATGCTTGACAGTTAAAAATAGTTTAAAACGGGTTTGATCAAAATCGCGTAAGAGACAATGAATTTAATAACTGGACCAACATTTCAATATATTTTATTTTGCCTTTTTTTTTTTTTGTCAAAATAAAGCGCTCACGCATTTTTTGATCTAGTTATAAATCGTTTATAGCTGGTTTGGTCCAAATCGATTAAAAAACGATGACGAAGCTTATCGCAGAAAAAATGTATGATCACTTTGTATTATTATATATGCAGGGAGAGTGGGTGCTCAAAATGTACGGAACTAATACAAACAACTTCATCCCAGTGTGGTATAAAACTGAAAATTGACAGGCAGGTGAAAATATTAAATCCAAATAACTATAAGAGTCTAAACATTTTAAAATGGGACCCCAGGAGATTTAGATGAGGGGGGAAAAGTTTAAAAAAAAAATACTTTTAGGTGTGGTAGGAGATTTAAATTTGGTTGACAGGTAGAAGAACGACTCTATAAAACCAAATATTGTAAGTAGTACTAGTGGCGTATGGTCCCAATTTGACCTTTGAAATTTGACCTTATCTGAGGTTTTCCCAGTGACGTCATCATGGCGTGTGATGTCGCAGCCCTGGCCCCGGTTACGTCAATCCCTTCTTGGTATTTTTCCATCGTGCTAGTGATTACTGACCTGAATTTCCCCTACTTTCCTTCCTCCATCTCCTCTCCGGTAATTTCCATGACGACATGGGGTTAATGACTTGGTGTCCTCTGTCCCTGTTTCAATGTCGCAAAGGTTTATTTCCATCACAATTGAGTTTTTTCCGTTGTACTTGTTGGTACATATTGGTCTTCTATGTGACAATGGGTTTTCCCTGGTGACGTCTTCGCTCTGTCGTAACCCTGATGACTGGCGCCAGTTTGGCGGCTCAAATCGACAAGTTGAGACAGGAATATATCGTGATCTTGAAACCATGAGCTAGTACATGAGGTAATTGACCCCGTTCATCCTGATAACTGGTGCCAGATAGGTGGCTTGACAAATTGAGACAAGAATAGGTGATGACTCACACCTGGTGCCAGTTTGGTGGCTCGACGTGTCGATACAGGAATGGGTGATGTTGCAACCCTCCTCTTCTATGTGGCAATGGGTTTTCCCTGGTGCCGTCATCACTCTGTCGCAACCTTAATGAATCATACCTGGTACCAGTTTGGTGGGTAGACAAGTCGAGACAAGAATGGGTGATGTCGGAACCCTCCCCTTCTATGTGGCAATGGGTTTTCCTGGTGACATCATCGCTCTGTCGCAACACTGATGACTCATATATGGCGCCAGTTTGGCGGCTTGACAAGTTGAGACAGTAATAGGTTTGATTTCCATGACGACATAGAGTTAACGACCTGGTGTTCTTCAATGTCGCAAAGGTTTATTTCCATCGCAATGGAGTTTTTTCCGTTGCACGTGTTGGTACATGTTAGTCTTCTAAGCGGCAATGGGTTTTCCTCGGGTTACGTCATCACTCACTAGGGTAATGTCGCAACTAGAGAGCATTGTCACAGCTCTAATTATACACAAACAGGGACCTCTCTCCAGATAGAAGCCTCACAGTGATTTATAATCCGCAGATAGGGACCGTTCTCCCGACAAAAGCCTACCAAAATTTGTTTGTTTGATATCTAATGTAGGCATCTAAGGATGTAGGTATCCGCCATACCAACGTGGACCCTTGGTGATAGTGTGTAAAGATAATGTGGTAGGGAGAAGTAAGATATAATATGAAGGAAATGTTCCAGCGTTTACATGGAAGGAGGTGGGAAAACCATTTAGTAAAACTACCAACAGTACGGCTTGACAGGGATTCGAACCCCCAACCTCCCCCACCATTGAAAAGCCATAACTATATGAGCATGGCATTTAGATTGCATGCCCCCACTTAGATTCGAACCTTATATATATTAATATAATGTGGTAGGGAATATTAAGGTATAATATAAAGGAAATGATCCAGCATCTACCTTGAGGGAGAACTACCGCTTTCTAGTGAGTCTCAGCGTGTTCTGAACCATTAGGAGGCAACTCCTATTTATTTTTTAAATGCTAGAATAGATTATATTGTATCCGAAATTGTACAAAATATATTAATATTTTTTATTAGTTATAAGAATGATTAAATGTTTTCTAGCTGCCACAATATAGTTCATCTTGCAAGCTAAAGTCTCAACTTAATTACCTGTGGCGGTCACAATACCTAAATAATAATGCTGCTTGCCAATTAAAAATCTTTATGTTGTTGTGGTTACACGCTATGAATGTTTTAAATTTAATTAATTAATTGCTGTTTGTCAATAAAACAAACTAGTAAGATAACGTTGTTTATATTTCTTTAATCCCTAGAATATGTGGTTTAGAAATCCTTGGATATTCAAAGAGAGGGAGGCGATAGTAATGTACATCTGACAACTTTGCAAGAATTACATATTAAATAGCGCAGCCTGGTAAATGTTAAGCTTTATTGATTACCCACTGTTTTAGGACAGATATGTCATATAGGTGGAGTATTGTGAGGCAATCGTGTTCAAACTCGCCTGGTAATTGAATAGTCCCTCTAATTTTCCTGTATTTGATCGTGTACAAAACTTCCCACGCATTGACCTTGTTCCCTAAGAGGATGTTTGTGTGCCTCATTGGTTTTTAATGTGTGCCTAATTTGATTTTATGTGAGACCCATTAGTTTCTAATGTTTCTCTTCCCTATCCAACTAGAGTAATTATCATATATGAGTAGTTTGACGCTGTGATAAGCAAATGCTTCTTTTTCCACTAGTGTCTAATGGACAGAGGACTCTTACTGCACTGTCCTGTCTACTATTAAAAGTGATAGATTAAAGTCCCAAATTGTGTCTGGAATACTACCCGAAAACAAGGAACTAACACATTTACACGGTAGATCTGTACAATATACGTTAAATTATGAATTAATAAAATGTAATAGAAATTAGCACTAATAAGATAACCTATAATAAATTATATAAGAAGTGAATATTAAATACTGGAGATTCGAACCCCACCCCCACCTAACGAGCACATCTAAAAGATATTAAAAACATTGTGATAGATATGAAGTGTACAGCATTTACGTTGAGGTAGAATGGAAAATTACACCACCATAACCACGCTGTCTAAAGCGGCAGGCTCTCAGGGTACAACATCCAGGCTGTTTTATGACAGTACGTAAACACAAGAGGGAATCGAACCCTCGATATTAGCTCCGAGTCATGGTGTTGTACCAGGTGAACCAATGGTGGAAAACTACCCAAAATGATATATATTACATGCCCCAGACCTAGCTGACAAACACCTGCTTCATTTCACTTTGAAATCCATTATTGCCCAAATTGGGTGATTCTCAAACGCTTGCTAGCAGGCCACCCCAGTCTATTATACGGCGAGAGTGCCTCTTAGACTGATGGTTCACAATACATTATTCTAGAGTAATCTTTATTGAGACTCTAGCGGCACTGATTTAAAATCCTGGGTCAGATTATACTCGCCATATATTTGGGTCCAATATTGTTCGAAACACCGTAGGTTGGTTTCCCACTATCCATCTACGCAAATGCCGATAACCTATTACCCCTACCCCATTAAAGTAATTACATATGTATAGTAAGACGTGGTGATAAATAAAATTACTGACAATACGCGGCTACACCACTCCAGGAGTAACTGTGATCACGCGGACTACAACTTCACATTCATGGGAGGCAGATTGCACCAGGAGGAAGGAATTAACATGATATTTTAGTTTACTTATAGTTTTTATTATTATTATTAGCACCGCGTCTTACTACCCGTTCAGGTTATACGCACTTATGTTAATTTGTAATGGCAGGGTGATTGTGAGATGAAATGGAGGACCTACAGTTTAACGTGGAATCCGAACCACGGTGGAGGCCTGGCATTCCTCTTAAATCTGTGCCAGGACCGAGGATTGAACCCCGGACCCTCAGCACAGAAGTCTGACACCTTACCCCTAGACCACCAGGTCACCCTTTAATTATAGTTGTTTCTAAATACACTATTAATTTTGGATTGACCTGCCATTTTGATTGAATAGAATTCTAGAACTTTGGCTCTTAGCACGAAATTAGCCAAGACAGCTCAGCACGACCGATATTCAGCCACAATTTTGACTCACATCACATTTACTCTAAACTTGTGGGAAAAAGTTTGTGGCTCTTCTAGCTAAGATAAAAAATTTATTTGTCGTCACTTAGGTTTACATATTCCTAAAATATCAAATGCTTATACATTTTAATACAGCTACACACTGTTTAAAATAAGTGTGACATGTACTGATGGTCAAATGGTATAGAGCAACCTATTCCTGCATTTAAATCTGTTTACACCGAGTTTACCCGTCCTGCGTCCTAAAGGGACAGGGGGAGGACGTACAAAATAACAACAAAAATAAACCAGAAAAATGTAAAGTGACGCATATGAACAATGCACAAACAATATATATATGTGTATATATATATATATATGAGTTTTATCCAGCCGTATCGCTTCATATATTTATACCAAAGTTTTTAAAAAGGAATAATTATTAAATAGCAAGAGATATTTTTTTTAAAGTGACAACATCGGTAAAGTGTTAGGTGTAATGACACATCCAAGATAATTCAGAGGTGAACGATTTGAATATAATTTTATTAAATTTAATACTGCAACAATATGATATGTATATTCGTCAAATAAAAAAATATTACCGTTATCATGGAGAACAACCTTAACTATCCTAGGAATGCAAATGAAAGTTCAATTGCATTTAATAATCCTAAAAAAATTATTATTCGGAAATCTTCAGTCAAAATATACAAACAGCAGAGCCTCATCTAATCTCTCTGATATTTAATTATAAATGTTAATAAAAAGATCTCAATATATAGAAACTCATAAAAGAGTTAAGAAAAATCAAAAGGAAACGCAATAAACAGAAAATTGCGTCAACAACCCAGATTACCTAATATATGATTATATATAAAAATGTATCCCATTTAACCAGGAATTCATGTTAGTGCAGAGGGACTGATAAACTCTCATCTTTAAATATTGTAATTAATGTATTAAATCAGTATAACCTATTGACCAACAAGGAACAATATATTTGAACTAAGTTTCCTTCGATAACATTTCAATTATGCCATAAGAGTCAATATAGTGTAACGTAGGGCGCGTGTGACCTTGGAGGGTCAAGGGAGCTGGTCACACGTCACAATGCGAACCACGAGTTCTTTTAAGGATACTGGAGTGGGTTGCTGATTAAACACGAATGAAAATGCCCACGGAATATTCAAGGTTCTGACTATTAAAACTAAAACATACATATACACTCTGATTAACTATACATATAAATTAATTACAACTAAACAAGTCATTAAATTAAATAAAAAAGTCTTAATCAAGTCTGTATATTAATAAACTAATATAACACATAAAAATATAAGTAAATTAAATAAACAAATTAACAACTATAAAACACCTAATAACTATTCAAATATTTAAAAACAGTCACAAAAAATGTTCATTGTAGTCCACAGTAACAATCACCCGTGTACTTAGGCCAACACTTGTCCTGCACACGATACACTGCGACGACCCGCGATACACAAATGTCAGTCCGCACACTGGACATGCAGGTCCGAACACTGGACACACTGGTCCGCACACTGGACACGCCGGCTCACACACTTCACTGTCCACAACTCTGACTGGGATTCCCGGATTCACTGGTCGAGAACCAAGAACTGAGCACCTATTATCGATGACCGTGTATATATAGGGGTGGTCCCAGCGAATAAAAGATTATATTCCCAAAGAATATCTGACTGAACTCACTGTTAAATGACAGTCAAGACGAATAGCAAGACGAATATTTTACTAGAAAATGATAATGTCAATAAAGAAACAAACACTGTTAGAAGTTCAATTGATCCATTTGATGTAATAAAATAGCAAACGTGTAAAAACTGGCCCGTTTGCTGTGTGTTGTCGATGTTGATAAATACAATTTGAGCCAAAGATACAAGAAGCATTTATTTAGTGTACACAGACGTTTGTTAACATTGTAGTTCACACATATAGCGTGGGAAGGATAATTTTACAAACTTAAATATATAAAAAAAGAGACCCCACAGTTTATTGGTATCCAACCTTCTCTGAAGCACTTATGCTCATGTCAGTAGAAACAGATGTTTATTTATGTGGACTTAACTGACGTAATAATCGAGCATGTACTCCTAAGTTGCACCTGGATTAAAGCGATTGTTGGTCTTATAATCATACTTGGGGTTGGTGAGTACTGTTCTCATTTAAATACTCGTATTACTAAAGATTAAAATATAAAATCTTTGTTCGTATATTAACTTTATATAGAGCCTACAGTTAAACAATTTTATTTTATTTTTTTATAAAAATGTGTTTTTTAAATATACCCCTACTTTGTATTCATAAAAAGGTGATTTATAAATACAACCTCAATGTATATATGTAGGAAGAACACATGCCTATGTCCAGCAAACGGCTAACCATCCGCTGGTGTTATGTTGAAGAAATCACCAGTGTTCCGTGGCTAAACCTGTGTCAATATATCAATTACTTGGTAAAATAAAAATAAAGAATCTTAGATGTTTATATTAACATATCCTTTAGTGAGATATGAGTTGGAAATCATTTCAATCACTTTATTTCTATATTTAAATTTATTTTATAACTTGGTAATATTTGTTTTTTCCATAAAAAAAAGGGTTTTCTTAAACATAAAAAAAATCTGTTGCAAATTAAATGTTGTTAGAATTTATCAAAAATATTAAGTGATATAACCCTCCAATTTTTAAACCAGTAGGTAAGCAATGAATTCATTCTTATAGTGTGGTCAAGTAACATCTGTGTTAAAAGAAACATAATTATTTTGTATAACTCTATTTATTTTCTTTATTTAATATATAGTGTCTATTAAAAATATATTCCGTTTAAATGAATACAGTGAATTGATAAATATATGGTTTTCTTCCCACAGCTAGTATAAATATGTAATAATAGAGGTAGAACTGCTGATGCATTAGGCTTCTAAATATTAATAGAGTTAAAGGACTCAAATAATTTATTGACATTTGATACTTCAGAAATTAGCGGTCGGCAAACTATGGACCATCCGACACCTTAGCTCAGTGAGTTGTGTGTCTGCTTACTAAGCTAAGGGTCCCGGATTCGATTCCTGGTATGTTCGAAAAATTGATAATTTGTGAAATGTGGGTTTACTCTTTCACATTGATAAATTAACGGCAAGGTACTGGATGGTGTGCCTGTTCTAGTCTTATGTTAGGTTATAAGGCATTTGAAGCTACAACAGGCCTAGCAAGCCGGTTGTCGAAAATTTAGGCTTGATTAAAAAACTGACCCAGGCCACAGGCTGGAAACAGTAATGGGTGTTTAAAAAAACCTACGGCCAGCGGGCTGGATCCGTTCCACCAGCTGATTTTATCCGACCCCCGAAACATTTCTGGAAAATTTACAGTCTGTATATACACTTAGGTTCATTTCCCCAGATTAATCACCTCTTAAATATTCTTGAGATTTGACATCCCTCATATTGCCACTTCCCTGTCTAGACCATTAAAATACTAAAGTGCTTATAAATAGTTGACTTTGGCATGATATGCCGGGATCACGATCAACTTAACTTTAACTTAACGTAACGTTCACTTAACTTAGGAAAATAGATGTTTGATCATGATTCACGTAAATTAACGTTAACAACTCGAGCCAAACATCTGCATTCTGTGATTATTACTATTTGTGAACTGATGATCTGTGAATGTTTACAGTTTTCAATCGATATAATAAATATCTATTATTGAAATTTTGAAAAATTTAGCTTTCTTATTTTAGTTTAATTATTTTGTTACAATATCTGATTACTATAACTTAAGCTAAAGATTAAACCTCGGTCATAAAACCAACAAATGAATTACTAAATATCCCTGTAGACGTCACTCGCATAGTGATTGGCTAGCTAGATCACGTGATACCCTTCATGTAATGTTCACTTAACGTGAAAGACCTCCCAGGACATCTATTACGTTAAGTTAACTGCAAGTCAACGTTAAGTTAACTGCATCGTGATCGCTACCATTTAAAAACACGCGGAGATCCTTTACGTTAAGTTAACTTTAAGTTGATCGTGATCCCGGAATTACTCCTTCCCTCCATTCTACTGCGCCTGTTGTCTCCCTAAGTGCGATAGACAGTAGCCCACGATAAAGGGTTCCTTATCATTCTTTGATGTGATGTTGCCGCCACCATCAGCCGCCGAGAAAACGAAGAGTAACTTATATCGGAACTCATCAGGAGGGAGTGTGGACGCTCAACACAACTTCCTAAAAAAGGACAACAAAACACAAATATTTACATGTTCCTATATAAGTAGGCTTATCCTGTCATTCTTTACATTTATTCCTTTTCTACCTTTTGTGTTTTTTTGTTTCTTCTTTTAGGGAGTTGTGTTGAGGGTTTCACACTCCCTCCTGATGAGTTCCGATAGAATGAAACCTAGGTCGGGAGATTGGGCGGTAGCGATCAATTTTCTTCAAGAGGCAGCCATTACCTCTCTTTCCAATATCAGCATTGTAAAGTGTGAACTGTATTTTTCTTTTTATCGTAAAAGCCATGTTGTGTTCGTTACTTTTAAATATTTCTATCCACCTTTCCTGTACCTTCTTACAAATATTATACAATTACCTCTTTTTTGTAAAGATTATTATTATTAATTAAAATTATTTTTATAAAGTATCTATATTATTATTATTAAAATTGTTATAAGTTAAAATCTTGATTATTTAAAATTATTAAATTTATGGTAGCCTACGTGAAGAATCCTTAAGAAAACTAATCCCCTTCCCCTAAAACAAGCCCTGAACCCGTCCTTGGTACGCCTACAAAAAACACTTAATAAACACATAGTTTCATTATTTTTATACAAACTGTACCTTTGGTTTTTTTTAAATCTTTTAAATTTTGATGCCAAAATTAGGTTTATTTACTCTCACAAACCTGTATTATTAATAAACACGCACACAGGCTTTCACAACAAATTAGCAATATAAATATATATTTGTGAATAATTTTATTAATCAAATAAATGCTTTATAAAATGCAATCAAGACCTTGTTAACGAAACTATTTTTATTTGAATCATCAGCTATTTTACAATTGGCAGTTGGGTTTCTCTTTAATTTTCTTCCAGGGTAATGTGAGGGCCACATTTTCAGTGAGCGTGGTTAGCCGCCTGTAGGACCACACTGCCTTAGATCGAGTTATTAATTGCCTTGGAATAAAATATAGTACTAATAAAATTAGGTAATTGTAACAAAATAAAAAAGGAGCATCAACATTTCAGTGGCCGCATGGTCCAAGGCATAAATATTGTAATAGATAGGACTGCCGATGATTGGGAGAATGGGAGTTGGTGTTCCGAGGGTGGTTTTTCCTTCATAGTTTTCCACTCTCATTACACAACGAAAATTTGGGTACACTTCCTCTTAAATTAAACTTACCTCCTTCCTAGCATTGGTGTAATTAGTACATACCGGTAATTATGTGTACAGCCTTAACGGGTTGGAAACACGGTGCTAAAAAAATGCTAAGGTTCATCTACTTTCCAAATCCACTCATTAAATGAGAATTCCTTCTGATACAATCTTAGATTATGTTTGTGTCTGAAATTATGTTCTGTCTTTTAAATATATTAATGATTACGTTGGTCCATTATATAGCTATATGTAAGTCTTGTTTGTGAAGTAGAGGAGCTTCTTAACTCTTGCAGACATCTGAACGCGAGCGCTTTCCACCCCCTCGTCGGCCAATGGCACTAGCGTGAGGAAAAGAGTGGCTTTCTCTCCATTCTTGCTCCAGACGGACAAACAGTCCACCTAACAAACAACAAGTTCCTTCTCTAGATACATAGCTTATTAACAAACAGATTAAATTATCATCACTTGTCTAGGCTGTGATCTATAAAAATAAAATGTGACTTGCACGGTTTTGGCTCAAATTCCGTTTGGGACAGGTACATACTAGGGGTCGTCCATAAACCACTAACGCTTTTTTCAGACCCTTTTAGCCCCCCTCCCCCCATATAACACCATGTAGACATTTAGCCTATACCCCTATCCTCTGTGTCACGTAACTTTTCTCATCAAGAATGAATGTCATTATTTCATAGGGAAGTTTTGTGATACTAAAGGAGGGATTCAGAATTAATACTTCTTAAAATCCATTTTAAATCCTGAACATAATGATTTCAGAGAGTATTATTATTTATGGATAGCTACACATACAAACAGATAAGACAGACAAGTACAGACATAAAGACGTTGAATTCAAATTCCTCCGGTTCATGAGGAAAAACCTCTGCTATATTTATGTTATGGATGTCAGGTTTGCGATCTGAGTTAAGATCCAGACAGCACTACTATGTGCTGACTAGGATGGCCCTTTTATATAGTAGCGCTCGCTACATGATGTTGAAGTGTCCACATCAGATGCTTGACGCTGGGGGAAGACATCTTTCTTAATATTGTACACTTTTTATGATAGTCATACTACCATAATATAGAGAGCTGTTTAAAGAATTCTAAGTATACAACTTTTTAAAATTATTATTGGATTAATATAAACTTTAATTTAATTAACTTAACAATACCTAGACTTATGTTTCGTTCCAACATCAATCCTGGATCCTGGCTTCACTCTTGAAAATAACTAGATTGCCAATGAAGTGGAGATTAGGGTTCTAATACCTGTCGAGTATACTCAGAGTGGCTTTTCCTAAATAGTTTTATAATATCTCTCCACGTTAATGAGGGTAGATTACCTCTAGAATTTTACCTTCCTCATTTTTACTCCATTAGAGTAATATAATAAAAAATAATTAGAATAACTACAATTAGACTATACCACCCTACAAAATGTATACTAAAAAGGTAGGATTTTAAGAAAATTTACCAGCATTTGCATAGAGGGTGTGTGGGAAACCATGTAGGAAAAGCAACCCTCAGTAGACTTAACTGGTATTCGAATCCCATCTCCTCAACATCGGCCGTCTAGTCTACTGAGAAAATGACTATTTAGACAATGCAGCCATCCATAGCGTGTGTATAATAGTTGCATTTATATACATACACATTAGATTTATCAGAAGGGAAAAGGTATAGGCTTAAATACACCTACATTTTGTGAATAATTAATGATATTTGAAGCTTTACTTTTCATAACATGCTGCTGGTGTAAAGAAATAACACTATTGATATACTCCTCAAACTTGCCTTGAGATAAATTCTGTACTTGCTTCTTTCCATGTCACTACAACATCTTTTTGAGACTCTTCCACTATTTTTTTCTTAATTTCGCTTTTTATACGCAAGCAATGAACAAGTCTCCTCTTTTTGAAAAAAATATTTTTTTGTTTCTGTACACATACAAGCGATTATTCACGGCCTATGTAAAAGAATGTGCAGTAGGAATCTAAATTATACTCAAACTCAACTATACTTATAGATTAAGGCCACTTCGACTGTCAGCTGCTATCCAACTAAAAGCACGTGAGGGGGTCAGTAGTTCGGACAAATCTAAACAAGTGCCGTGAGTATAAACATGTCACTGTCATGCGCATGAAAATATGTGTTTTCGACTGTGCTTGGTGTTCGTAGTCTCAGGCAGACAATGCCACCTAAGCGAATTCGAAATATTGATAAACAAAAAGTAAGTGCTAAACTTGCATTTTCAACGCCACAGATATTAGGAAGTTATCCATAAATATGTTTATCAAAGGTTAAAACATGAACAATAATATTGTGTTTCAACATTAGAATTGGAGTTTAAGACCTGTGTTACATAACACTTTGATGTACCCCCTCCTCCCCCCATGTAACAGCATGTAGACATTAGAGCGCCCCCCTGGCCCCCTCAAAGCGTTACGTGGTTTATGGACGACCCCTAACCATAACTCTAAATATATTAGCAATTATAATGTGGTTTATAACCTCTATCATTATGAGAAGTGCACATTGGTAAAATAACAATAAACCTCAGTGCAACCCAGGAAGTCAGGGCTAGATGATGATAAAATTCATTGGTACTATTGTTATCCCTCGCTGCGGCTTCGGGGGTAGCTGGTTGATGTCACGACGACGGTGACGTTGTGTTCAGACACGTGTGGGTAGGAGTAGGAAAAAGGTCAGCGAGAGTGTTCCGGCAACGTTAGTCGTGGTGGAACAGAAGAATGTCCCGGCAACGTGAGTCACGGTGGAACATGAGGAAGTCCCGAGTTGGGGTGGTAGGGTGATGGTCCCAGCAGCGTGAGTTGCGGTGGGAGGTAGGTTGATTGTCCCTGCAACGTTAGTCGCGGTGGAACAGAAGGATGTCCCGGCCATGTGAGTCGCTGGGGAACATGAGGAAGTCCTAGCAACGTGAGTCACGGTGGGAGGTAAGCCGATGGAGGGGATAAAGAGTGTTAAACAATATTGCTCTTTCAAACAGGTGGTGCACCCAGGTTGGGTAGCCACTCTCCAACTGGCGTCTGACTGAGGAACCACCGTGTTAAATACCCTCCACTGCTGCCTAGCCTTGTTCTATGGGAGAAAGGGGAGCTTCCAATTGGCGCGGGAAAACGTGAATAATAGTGGCCACCAAGCAAGCCAATAGAAAGAATAGTTCTCAGCAGCATCAGCATCACATTAGCAAGCTCTGATGCACCCTGAAGAGGAGCACGAGAGCAAGTTCTAAAACGTCACACCGTGTGGTTTTGGAATCTAGCAGACGGGTTGTCGCGTTTCGTGAAGTCTATGAAACAAAGAAAACATATTATTAATATTGGTGGGGGAAAGCAGAAAGTATGTTGGGAAACCGAATAGAGGTTTCTTAGAGTTACGTGAGGAGACACTACTCTATGGGGGGCTGGGTGAGAACCTTCTAAACCAATGTATGACACATCTCGCTTATCCGAGCAGGGTTTTGGGATGTCGATGGCACCCTCCAGGTTCGATGACGTAATTCCCAAGCCCCTGGATAAGAGGATTGGTGGTACCGGGAAGAATGTCGTAAAAGGACTGTGCCAGCTTCTGGAAGTGGTCCTTGATGGTAGGCATATCCAGGTCGCGATCCAGAGTCTCATTCTGAACGTACCAAGGTGCGTCCACAATCACCCTCAGACACCCGCTCTGGAACGCCTGCATCCTCCTCATATACGTGTCCACCAGGTGGCCCCAAGTGGGACACACATAGTTGAGGATCGGTCTGAGCAACTGCTTGTACAGTGTCTGACCGTTCCTTGTAGACAGCGCGCTACGCCTGTTAAGCAGTGGGCATAGAATTCCCAGCCTTTGCGTCGCTTTGTTGAGTCTTTCAGTGCAGTGTAGTCGCCAGGTCAGTCTGGTGTCCAGCGTAAGTCCCAGGTAATTAACACTGTTCAACCATCTGATCTGTTATCCGAACACCCGGAGTGGGGCCCACCTGTAGAACTTTCTTTTCCATGTTAAGAGCACTGCAGTGCTCTTCTCCACGTTAATACATGTCCTCCAGGTGGTCAGCCACCCCTCCAACTGTGTCAGGTGCGTCCGGAGTAGCCTCTCCACCAGCTGCCCTCGCCACGACTCCTATACTAGAGTTGTGTCGGCCGCATACAGTGCCATACAGTGTCTGGGGACTTAGGAGTGTCGTTCAACTAAAGACTAAAGAGCACCGGGCCCACGAGGGAACCCTTTGTTACTCCAGCCCGTATGCTTCTGACTTGGGAAGTGTCTTTACCAAATGTAATGTAGAAGGTGCGGTGGGATGGATAAGATTGTACAACCTTAACGACCTTCGTGCCAAACACGGCCGAAGGTCTTTGCCACGTTAGGAAAGACAGCACCAGTCAGCCTGTTGATGTTGAAGCTCCTCGTGACCTGCTCCACGAGCCTGACGAGTTGGTAAGGCGTAGAGTGTCCCGCCCGGAAGCCGAACTGCTCGTCCATAAAGATGCCCACCTCACGAAAATGTCGGGTCAGTCTCGTCAGTAGAGGTCTCTCAAACAACTTGCCCAAACAGTCGAGCAAGCTGAGCAGTAGGTTAGACGAAGCTAAGGCCAGGTCCTTACATGGTTTATGAAAGCAGAGGACGTTGACGTGCTTCCAGAGTTCGGGGAAGTGACTCAGGAGCAGGACAGCGTTGATTAACTCCACGAGGAAGTTAGTCGCCTCCAAGGGCAGCTTTCTGAGGACTGTGTTATTGATACCATCATGTCTGGGGGCCTTGTTTATTCTTAGAGTGGTTAACGCCTGCGACATTCCTGTCACCTCCATGGGTTCAGATTCATCCAAGGGTCTGTACGAGACCGCACCGATGACCTGAGCCACGTGCGCAATGTGAATTGGGTTTGACGGGTCGTCAGTCGGTAGAAATTGTGCCTCTAAGTGCTCAGCGAGAGCATCGGCCTTCTCCTGGTCGGAGTTGGCCACCCCGTTACGACCTAGAATAGGTGGCCTTGGTGTCCTCGTCATTCGCTACAGGGACCTGTCTTGCACGCACAGGCTCTCAATACTGTCCTCCCAAACACTCTTCCGGTATTCTTGAACCATTCTCGTGGAACGCATGGACTTTGCGGCTCCAGTTGGCCTTGTCTACCGGATCCCTCGAGATTTGCTAAGCTTTCCTCAGCCGATTTTTCTCCCGGACGTGCTTGAGAATAGAATCGGGCAAAGAAGCCTGTGGCGCCCTCTTAGGACGGTGCCTAGGCGTCGAAGCTTCGAGCGACCCTTTGATGGCGGAAGTTATGAACTCCGCACCGCAATCAATTTCTGCTGCTATTCGAAAGATAGGGGTGGGTCCCAATCTATCTCAACACATTCGTGAACCTATCCCAGTTAGTGCGCTTAAGGTCGGGTTTTTCAGGGGGTCTATGAAGGACACTGTGCGTTCCAGGTCCACAAGAATGGAATTGTGATCCGAGTACAGCTCAGCTAGAGACTTCAGCACTAACCGCCTTCTGATCCCTCTGGAGACAACGAAGCCCGGTAGAACCAGCGTTAGGGAAGGAAGTAGATGGAAATGATTCGCACTGGGCTGGTAGATGTCACCAGTTGGATAGCAGTTGCTTCCATGTGTTGGAGGGGAGGAAACGAAATTACGTGATGGTCAAGAACCCTTCGGACCAATACCACAGTCCCACCCCTTCCCACATCCCTCGCTCGTTCGCTCCAATGGCAGATGAACTCTACTAACGAGAACCTCATTGTGGAGCGCAGGTGGGTTTCTCTCAACAGCATTACATCAACATGATACTTTGCCAGGAAACTTTCAAGTTCAACCTTCTTCCCCGCGATTCTGTTGGCGTTCCAGAGTGCGAACAGTGAGCTCCCTCAGCACTGGTGGTCCTCTATTCGGGTATACTGCCATGAGAGACCAGGTAGAGGATCATGTGCTCCATGATCAGGTGGCCACGGTTACTCCTCGGAGATTCCTGGACCTTCCTAAAGAGACTCGATGAAAAGTCCCATGGATCCAGTCCCGGAATGCCCTTGAGAAGCTCAATTCAAATTTTGAGCTTTGCACCCTCAATCTCTGAGGTAGGGTTGGGGAGTGGGTTGGGTGTTGGGGTGGCAGGTTTAGGAGTGGGGAGTGGTAGGAAAGGGTCCACATCAGATGCTTGACGCTGGGGGAAGACATCTTTCTTAATATTGTGCACTTTTTATGATAGTCATATTATCATCATATAGAGAAATTATTATTGGATTAATCTACAACTTTACTTTAATTAACTTATCAATACCTAGACCTATGTTTCGTTCTAACATCAATCCTTGGTCCTGGCTTCACTCTTGAAAATTACTAGATGGCCAATGAAGCAGAGATCGGGGTTCAAATACCTGTCGGGTATACTCAGAGTGGCTTTTCCTAAGTGGTTTTATAATATCTCTCCACGTTAATGAGGGTAGATCACCTCTAGAACTCTACCTTCCTCATTTCTACTCCATTAGATAAATATAATAAAACATAATTAGAATAACTACAATTAGACTATACCACCCTACAAAATGTACACTAAAAAGGTAGAATTTTAAAGAAAATTTACCAGCATTTGTATAGAGGGTGAGTGGAAATCCATGTAGGAAAAGCAACCCTCAGTAGACCTGACTGGTATTCGAACCCCATCTCCTCAACATCGGCCGTCTAGTCTACTGAGAGAATGATTATTTAGACAATGCAGCCACCATAGCGTATGTATAATAGTTGCATTTATATACATGCACACTAGATTTATCAGAAGGGAAAAGGTATAGGCTTAAATACACCTTCCTTTTGTAAATAATTATTATGATATTTGAAGCTTTACTTTTCATAACATGCTGCTGGTATGAGGAAATAACACTATTGATAGACTCCTCAAACTTGCCTTGAGATAAACTCTGTACTTTTGCTTCTTTCCATTACACTACAACATCTTTTTGAGAATCTTACACTATTTTTTCTGGATATCGCTTTTAATATGCAAGCAATGAACAAGTCTCCTCTTTTTGAAAAAAAAAAATTTTTGTTTTTGTACAAACACGGCCTATGTAAAAGAATGTGCAGTAGGCATTTAAATTAAACTCTAACTAAACTATACTTATAAATTAAGGCCTCTTCGACTGACAGCTGCTATCCAACTAAAAGCACGTGAGGGGGTCAGTAGTTGGACAAATCTAAACAAATTCTGTGAGTATAAACATGTCACTGTCATCCGCATGAAAATATGAGTTTTCGACTGTGCTTGGTGTTCATAGTCTCGGGCAGACAATGCCATCCAAGCGCATTCGAAATATTAATAAACAAAAAATGCTAAGCTTGCATTTTCAACGCCACAGATATACGGAAGTTATCCATAAGTATGTTTATTAAAGCTGAAAACTTGAACAATAATATTGTTTTTCAACATTAGAATTTGAGTTTAAGACCTGTGCTACGTAACACTTTGATGTACCCCACCCTCCCCCCATGTAACAGCATGTAGACATTATGCTCACCCCTCCCCCCATGTAACAGCATGTAGACATTAGAGCTCACCCCTCCCCCCCTCAAAGCGTTACGTGGTTTATGGACGACCCCTTAGTCTTACCTCTATGCAACTTCAAGTGTGGACCCCAGTGCAAAAAAAAAAAATCTGCAAAATAAAACAATTATTTATATCTATTGAATTACCGGCCAGGAGTTTTGAAGTGCCTCTAACCAACCAACACGCAGAAAGAATCGAATGAAAGTGGAAGCCAGCAGATATGTGGCATGATCCGATTTGACAAGGAATACTTCTTAAAGGAAGACTGGTCCTTCAAGTGAGTGTCTAGGTATTTTCACCATGGATAAATATACACAATAAAGCTATAAAATAATGTTAAAAATTAGGACTGTGCCAGTGTGGGGTTTTGGGGGTTCAAACCGTCCCTCCTCTCCCCCTCCTCCCTCCTGCCTCCAAAAAACAGAAGTTGACAAATATAAACTGCGTTCAAGTATTACGTAAGCACCTTAGGGGGGAGTGGGTTCGAGCTTTGCTTATTTTTGCTGACAAGGCGCGAGGGGCGTCAGAACAGATAAGGCAGAAAGCCGGGAAAAATTGAGGGAGGCCGCATTGCAAGTCACTTGAACTTAGGGCAGCAATGAAGATGCTGAGTGGCTAAACGAGGAAGAAGTGGAGAAGCCTATAGAAATAAGCCAGAGCTTGAGTGATCTAGCTCCCTCTTAACCCTCCCCTCCCCCCAAATAGAAACATAATAATTGAAAGTGTTGAGACGTGGATTCAAGGACCTAGGTCATCGGATTAAATGAAGTTTAGGTTTTTTTTTATAAATATAATATTAATGTACACCTATTCACTAATCATACTATTTTATAACTTTAGTTAGAAGTAAATTAAAATTTTAAAGTTTTATAATGTTATAACTTGTTTTAATTTTACCTGTTCAATGAATTTAAATTCTTTGTTAATTTATTTTATCATTGCGTCTTAATAACTGTTCAGGTTATAGGCAAAATTGCATGAAATAAATAATGGTTATTCCTGTGAACAAATAAAAAAAATTGCAAAATTAATCTTACGTAAGCAAGAAGGGAAGGGGGTAGGTATTTTCTTATTTTTGCTTACAAAGGGGGGGAGGGAAACGATTGTTTTCATTTCTTGAACTGTTTCGTATCTCACTTGGTGTTTTAAAATAACTTTTTTTTATTCTTAAAGGAAAAAAAACCAATTATTACCCTTTACAAGGTGTGGGATCCCAATACAATTATATATGCTATATTCGCCGCATCAATACAAATCTACAAAAATAATAAGGGGAGGAAAATTTGATAGTTGAGGAAAAAATCAATCTTTTTTACATTCAGAAAAACTGCCTCAATGTTTTCTGCTTTGTAATTTTTATTTACAACTTAATATTGAGTGGGGGTAAAAGGGGCTTCCATTTTGGTTTTGGCTCAGGGTGCCAAAAACACTTAGGGCCTTTTCACACTGGGTCACAAGTGTCGGACACTAGTGTTTGTGTCTAACGCCGATAGGCTACCGGTGTCTGACACTTAATTGCCAACAAAGTGGGTAGTATTTTTTGTATGATATATATTGACTCAGGCTGTGAGGAACTATTGCTTCTAGTGCTTCTAAACAAAAGATGGAGGAGGAGAATGAGGAAAATCTGTTTACACGCACATTCTATTACTTGTTAAGCTGGAGAAAGTCTTGTTCTACACACTACTTGATTTGAGTCATCCCAAACGACAAGATGACTTCACTTCACTTATAAAAATTTATGTGCGAGTTAAATTTAAACTCATGGTTAGAATATAAAAACAACATTGTGCTAGTCTTCAAATGAACACATGACTGCTGCTGGTAGTTGGCAGAGTTACACACGGTGTCGGACACTTGTGTCCCAGTGTGAATAGTTCCTACAGGTGCCTCTGCTTATATTATGTTTTTAAATAGCCATGGGCGTCGTTAGCTATAAATATTGGGAGGGGGGGGAGACTTACATTTTTCATTGAAAACTAATTTTATTGCTACTATATTTTGGTACATCGTCACACTAAAATACGTCATGCACGCAAAATCTAATTGCAAAAAAGAAATTAGGTCAAAACCCACAAAATAAAATAAATTTATTACAAATCATATCTTATAATAAAGAGAAGAAATAAACAATAACATAATAATTAACATTGTCATTAGGATGGAAGTTGTTCAAAAGTCATTTTTCCGAATTTAGAGCCATGATACAAATGTAGCAGGCTACCAAGTTTTCTTACTTCAATTGAGTCCATAACCATGTTCCTAATACATCAAAAATTCGATTCAATAACAAAGAAAACAAATAAAAAAGAACACAAAATTTTAACATTAGGATAAAACTGATCCAAAAGTCTTTCGCCTTAATTCAGACCCGGAGACCAGTGTTGCAACAACTTTCCTAAGATCGATTGAGTCCAAGATGTCATTGTGAACATGACAGAGGACAACGTGGTTCAGTCTCTTGAGTCATTGTGGAATACAAATATGTCTTTAGCCGTCTGAGAGAGATGAAACTTCTCTCTGTCTCACAAGACGAGCTGGGTAATACTAGCAGCAGCCGAACAAGATGCTCAACACTTGGAAACAAATTGTAGTATTTCACGGAATGTTGTAAACCCTATCATTGTTTAGTTATCGAGTCAAGTCAGTTGTGAATTAAATTTTCTCTTTTCTATTTTCTCTTTGTATAAATAGTCCAACTAACTAAAAGTTATCATGTAAGGTAAATTATTTAACTATTGGGTGGGGGGCCGCGTGTTCCCCGTTGAGCTATTAAGTGGCGTATCCCCCCTAAGTCCCCCTCGATAACGACACCCATGTTAATATCCTTGTGTTAAAGGTCAACCCTACAAATACGAGTAAAAGTAAAGATATTTATGGGGCTGTTCACTCTCTAAGGACAAAGGGTCGCTAACCCTCGTGCCACACTCTTTGTGTGGCCGCTCTGCCATGAGCCGACTCCTCAATAAGCACCCGACAGAGGGGTATAAGAAAGCGAAGAGTCAGTGTAAGAAAAGTTCCTAGGAGGGCACTATCGGCTTCTTTTCCTAATTCCATCCCTAGGCACGTCCGAAAGAAAATTCAGTTGAGAAATAATTGAAAAACCTAGGGGGCACGGTAAACAACAACAACAACAACTGGAATTTTAAGGCCTGTGTGGTTCGTGATATGGTCCAAGTATAAAGGAACAGTGTCTGGGAGGACGAGATTGAGAACCTGTGCGTACATGACAGTTCCCCGTAACAGATGATGAGGGACTTTATGTGTATCCCCGCATCACGGCCGCCTATCGTGGGATGGAACGGGAAGGCCAAGTACAACTAGTAGATGGATAATGTCCTTGCCAAGAATTTGTAGTGTAACTTGCATTTACTGACAGCCTATCAGTCCCAGTACATATTGTGTACGTGTAGGAGGTCATCGGTGTGGTATCTTACAGACGCTAAGATGAACCCGATACTATGGAAGTGACGGAAGTGTAGTGGGTGCAATGACTCTAAAACTCAGTAAGGTATCCTGTATTGACTTTGTTAAAAATTTTGTCTTTCTAAACTGCCCTTGAATGTAATAAATTTCTTCATGAAGTTGTTCAAATCAACGCCACGATGCTCTTGAGTCATTTCCTTGAGCACTGGAAGCACACCAAAGTACTAAATTTTCGGGTAAGGACATGGCACTGTCTTTGTCTTACTAATCGATTAGCCTGCTCTAATCAATGTATAGGATGTTCTAACGACTACTACTGGCGAGACTATTATGGCACATTCAGGAAGATGGCATCTTGATGGATGAGCAAGTCAGCCTTCTGGCCAGACACGTGACGTCTCACTAACTTGTCCACCTTGTTGAGCGGATCACGAGGAACTTCAACATCAACAGAGTTACTAATGCTCTCTTCTTTGACGTGGAAAAAGCCTTCGACCGTGTTTTCCATGAACTACTCCTCTACAAACTCCTTTCCCTGGACTTTCATTCTCTACCATATTTGGGAACTCCACATCCCAAGTCCATTGCATTTGGCAGAGTGCTTCAGGTATCCCTATAGTGGAGTTCCTTAGTGCCTAAATTTACAATGATCGTGACAGACTGGATTAAAACACCAAACTTGTTACACTGACTCAACACACCTGTTAAAAATGTTTTATGTGTAGGTGCCCGATTTTTTGATCCGCCATCTTGAAATACGTCGCCATATTGAATTTTTAACACTACTTTACTCCATTGATCTCTATAATATAACTGGATGAACATACACATGCACACTCCAAAGACAAAAGCGTGATGCTCAAGTGTATCGTCTGCTACACTGAGGGGGGGGGACAGATTTAACGGTTTCTTTAAATGTTCTTATGCGAAAAGATGTCTCTAATGAATAAAAGTGTTATTGTTTGAAAATAGTGAAGTATTATACCACACTTTCCTGAAGAAACATTTACATTAAAGGATATACAATACAGTTTTACAGGTAATACTGTACAAATACAAATAAAACCTTAGATATTTCAATTTTTATGTAGTTATCATCAATGTTGTTTACAGTCTGCCACGACTACACTTATATTTAAAGTTGGTTATTAGCTTGTATATTAGTTTCAGAAACCATATTATATTGAAAGTTCGATAAATATAATGAA
>CABFWO010001171.1:29174-71338 GCA_902155825.1 Timema genevievae | reverse complement strand
GATTTTTTTTTTTTTTTAACTTTTTGAAAAATTAAGGTAAAGTATTGCGACCGTAAAAAAAAAATCTAACCCGAGATGTTGATGGGTGTCGACGTTTCATGACCCCTGAACCCTGAAAAGAGGTTTTTGCAATGCCGTCTGTCTTTGTGGCTGTCTAATCCTAAAATTAAGAGTAGTTTACTAAAGGACGAAAAGAGAAAAATTTGATTTTCTCAAAATTAGCTCTAAGGATTTTGATTAGAATTCGTATCTAGAAGTTTTATTATTATTTAGCACCTCGTCCTTTGGGTTATACGCTTAAATACTAATCAAGCTAATGGATTAGGACTTGGGAAGATTGAATTTAGAGGAAGTGAACCCACATTTGCGTGGAGAGAGAGAGTGGAAAACCATTTAGGAAAAACCACCCCAGTTCACCCTACCGAGATTTGAACCTTGATCTCCCCGTCCTCAGCAGTCTAGCTAAGACGAATCTAGCACGTTAGCCAACTACGCCACCGAGGTGTGTGTATCTAGAAGTTGAGTAAGATTATAAACAAAATGACTATTTTCATTTTCCCACGAAAATTACTTTTAGAGTACCTTACAAAAGTGGAAACGTCCATATCTCCGCAACTATTAACGATACTAATTAACTTATAATTGCAAAATTGTAGTCCTATTAAAAATAAGAAACTTTTATTTGAAATATGTGCCCACTAAATATGTGAAACGGAAAATTTACCCTATATTTTTTCCTGAAAATTTTCCAGAACGGAAAATTTTCAATTATTATTTCTGTAGATTAATTTCAACTGATTAAATTGAAAATAATAATTAGTAGTAGTAATAGTAAGAAACACCTGCTTCGGGGGCCACACGGTCCAACGCGCTACTCTCGCAATAGACTATAGACTGCCGATGACAGGGGGATCAGGGATTGATTCAGGTGCACTGAGGGAAGTTTTCCCTAAATGGTTTTCCACTCACTTTCCACACAAATGCGGGCTCAAGTCCTGTAAATTAAACTTTCCTTATCCCTAACACATAAGCGTATAACCTGAACGGGTAGTAAGACGTGGTGTTAAAAAAAGTATTAGAGAAACAAATGAATGCGAGCTTTTGTAAACCCGTTATGTTCATAAATCATACTGTAATTTTTTATCATCAATAAGTTAACCTAATTAATTTTAAGGTTATCCCAATATTTGACTCTTCTCCTATCCTCCGTGTTTCCTAAATACCCCTCCCCCACTCGCGTTCCCCTCCCCCTTTTTATAACCCACTCCTCTCTTAAGAGCCCATTTCAGAGCGATGTATTTGCTAGTTCGCATGACCAGATTACGTAACCTATACAGCTTTGTAAATACATCGCAGGATCAAGGGACTTGTTTAATTTTGTAAAGGAAGAATGTAAAAGTAAGACCTGTTTCTAACTTTTTTACCTACTTTATTTTTTATATGTGAAAATATGCTAAAATTTACTATTTTCGGCACAGCCTAAAAATGTAATAACGCAGCGTTTTGACTTTTTATAAAGGAGTTATAAATTTTAAATCCTTTAAGACCAATTTACTATAAAATATTTATAAACCAAAGCTTAGTTATCGAGTAAATTATTATCTACTTAGAAGCTGTAACGCTAAAATCTCGCCCTTTGTTACTAGGGCTATCTCTGGACGGAACACTGAACTCTAGAGTGGTGGAGCCAAGAGTTGTTTAGGCCACTCCCATATGTTACCTCACTCCGGCTGACACACAATACATACCCACACCAGTCATCACTAAGCAAAACAAGCACAAACCAAAGGTGTCTAATTCATTAATGAATTATGTACTTTTCAATAAGCCAGATATTAATTATTGTTTATAATATATTTTATAAACCAAAGTTGACGTGAAACTGTACTACCATTCGCTAATATAAAGTATGGGTGCCAAGTATAGAAAAAATTAAAGATCGATACCAACTTCAGTGGTCCAACGGTCTAAGGCGTTACTCTCGTGTTAACGTAGAAATAGGGGTTCAAATCCCAGTCGTGTTTATTGAGGGTGGATTTTCCTAAATTGTTTCTCCATTCTCCTTCCACACGAATGCGGGTAGATTAACTCTAAGATTCTTCTTTTCTCGTTCCTACCCCATTAGAGTAATTATCATCTAAGCGTATAACCTGAACAGGTAGTATGACGTGGTGATAAAAAAAATTAGGGATTTAACTAACCATGCTTAAAAATATTAGACCTAGTAAATCCCTAGTACTGCTTGAGCCCAGGTACAGAAAGGGAGTGATTAGTTCAAATAATTGGTCATACTTTGCGTGTACAAACCTTACCAATTTAGTAGTCTTTACACAATACTTAGCCATGTTATAGATTCTTTTCGTAAGAATCTGAGGTTGCCGTGTATCTGTTATTTGAACTAACTAGCTAGCACGGGGAATCTTTAAGAAGCTTTATTTTTAACTATAATATAAAATTAACAAAATATAAAATCATCCAAAATTTATATAATTGTAAATATTAATCCTTTATTGGCTTAAATGATGTGACTAAACGTGAAAAATTGGCAGACTGACTAAAACATTATGTCAACATAAGGATTTACTGTAATCCAAAAATCTTTGCATAAAAGCGATCATAATAGAAGTATAACGGTGCAATATAGCCTACATTATTACTAAACAAAATTTGTAGAAAGAACATCAAGGTTTAAAAAAATTATAAATGAATTAATTTTGCCTTTTATAGATACATAATAGTTCCTGTAATTACTGGCCATATTTCGATTTTCTAATATACCAGGCGGTTTTTTTTTCTAATTGATTGTGAAATATTATATGCCTTAAACTTTGGAACCAATTTTAAGTATTTTCTGATCATCTGGAGATGTCTTTGTAACTACTTGCGAGTCTATCATTTTCCTACCGCACCAAAAAGTGTTTATTTCTATACGGTAAAAATTTAAATCCCCCCACTCCCACTCCCATTCAATTCTCTGACCCTTGTTTTGAAATTTAAAAATTTCAGACGCTTCTGTTTATTTGGTGTTGTACGTAAATATTTCACTTTTATAGCATAAGGTAAATGTTATATTATATTAGCTTTAACATTTTTGGAGATGACGCCCATTTTCCTATCATTCATTTTGAAATTTAGTTTGATTTCATAATGTTTGAGGTGTAACTTATAACAGTCTGACAAATTTAAATCTTTAACCACAATGAGAAGTAGTTTTTAATTTAGATTTTGGAAATCCCCTCCAAGTATTTCACAAACCCCGAATTAGAAAATTTAAATATTTACTAACTATTTAGGTGTTTGGCACTACATTCCTGAAGATTCTTTACTATCGCAACTAAAAGCTTTGTTTTCTGTCTACACACACCTGCCTATTTACCAGAGCTCCATTTTAAAATTTAAAATTATCAGATTTTATGGTATGGTACAGTTATCTTTCTGCTGAATGTTGTTATATACCACACTGGTAAGTAGTTGTTTCAATTAGTTTTGAAAATGTGGAATGCACCCTCCCCCATTTCGCTGACTCCAACTTTAAAATTTAAGTTTTTAGAAATTATTTGAATATCTAGAGTAGTACTTCTACAGGTTTGCCAAATTTTATTGTTCTACCTCACTTAAAGTGATTTGTATATTTATAGCCCCCACACTCCAATTTCCCGTATATAATCTTTTTTGGCATGGGGTAAAATGAGCAAAAATTACAAACAAAATTAAAAGGTATAGGTTATCAATTTGTTTTTAAAATAAGGTTAAAGAGGGTAAGTAAAACAGGTAAAATGTGTGAAACAGTTTAAAAGGGTAAAAACTGCAAACAGGGCAATAAACCAAAAAAAGACAAAGGGAAAAAGAGAGTTTTATTTTAGGGTAGAAAGATTAAAAAGTTGTAAAAAGTGCAAAAGGGACAGAAAGAGTAAAAACGGTAAAAAGTAGATCTAATCAAAAATATTAAAATCTTATATCCCATTTACCCTTTTCCTTCCGTTTACGTTTTTTGCAATAAATGTGATTTTTGCCCTTTTAGTCCTTTTTAACATTTGTACACTTTTGGAACCTTTTAGAATTTGTTCACTTTTTGCCTTTTTGGCACTTTAACCCTTTTAATTCGTTTATTCTTTTTGCTTTATTTAACTTTTTTTGCCCTTTGGGGACATTTTTCCTTTTTTTCTCTTTTTGCTCTTTCGGGACATTTTATCTTTTTTCTCTTTTTGACCTTTTGATTCTCTTTGTTATTTTTGTACTTTTACCTTTTTATTGCTTTTACCCCTCTTATCCTACCTACCTTTTTAGCAATTTTTTCCCTTTTGGTCCTTTTTACCCTTTTTGAGCATTTGCCATTTTTTCTTTATTGCATTATTTGACATCTTTAACTTTTATATCCTATTTGATATTTTACCTTTTTTGCCCTTTTGGCACTTTTAGCGTTTATATCCCTTTTACCGCTTTTACCTCTTTTGCCCTATCTACCTTTTGAGAATTTTTTGAGTTTTTGGAGTTTTATTTTTTTCCCTTATAGCCTTTTAATTCTTTTATTCCTTTTTATACTTTAACTCTTTTTACTTACATCCTTTTTGATGAGATTAACTTTTTACCCTTTTTGCACTTATTACACCTTTTTACTTAAAGTTTTTCAGTTTCTCAAGGTTAATACATTAATATTCAATAAATGCATAGTCACATCCTCCTTTGATTATTTCTACTTAGTTTTAAGTGTAATTGACTCAAATGTCTATTTTAAAATTTGCCTAATTTTTATGTTTGTTACAATTTCAACATATTCATAATTAAAATGTTTCATAACTTGTAATCATTACTACCAAATCTTTTACAAATATCATTTAAATATTGTACATATATATTATATTTATATTACATATTTATGTTTCTTTCACGTCAATCTAGTACAACTTGTCCAACTTAAAATCACTTAAAATTGAGTTTTATTTTTCTTAATATACTTTCCAGGGGGCTAATTCGTCCCAGGGGCAGTTCCCCACTTACCCTTTGGTTCCACCACCACTGACCCTGAGTAGTTTCATAAAAATATATTTCCATTTAGCTTTTATTTATGGAAGCTATTAAGAGTAGTCCATTCCTGAATTTCTTTAAAATTCCATATCTTTATATTTTATTAGGAGTGATCAAATCAGAAGCCTCTAGAAGTTATTTAGAACTATTTTTTAATTGTAATAAGAATTATATGCATCCTTCTCACACCAAGTAACTATTTCTTACATTTGTGTGTGTGTGTGTGTGTGCTTGCCTCATCGAACACAATATTTGAAGTAATAAAAGGGGGTTCTACCTGGGCCCTCTGTAGACACGCCTATGGAAAAAAAATGGAAGTTTTAAAATGTATCGGTAATTATAAAAGTGCCACTAAACTAGCCAAGAAGTTTGTAGTTGGAAAAGCCACATTGACTGAAAAAAATATTCATTCTAAAATGTAATTATTTAGTTCCTCAACATTGATTGAATCTCTGAATTACTTATCACGCAAAAAACAACTCTGATTCTCATTTTAAACCAGATCATGTGTGCCATTTTTAAAAGACTGCAGTGTTATTTGTCGTTTCAACCAATCCCGATATCCTTTTTAAACACAACCGTCAGATCCCATTTTTGAAATATTTCAAAATTTTTAAAATTTGTAATCTGTAAACCATTCTTAATTTCGGGGCTAAAGACGAAATCAAAAATAAAATAAAATCCATCAAACCATCTCGGCTCTATCACTTTGGGTGAATAGACAGACAGACAGACAGACACAATTGTAAAATCCACTTTTTTGGGTTTGGAATCACATAAAACAAAGATTCAGCATAATCTCGAAGCCGAAAACGTTCATGAGCATTTGATCACAATACTGTTTTTATTTTTAATAAAATCAAAAGCCACTGCGTTTTACAAAGTTCAGGATTAGGGAAGAGTAAGGTAGAATTCTTCTGGAAATTTTCCCGTATTTGCGTGGAAGAAGAGTGGGAAACCATTTAGGAAAAAACACCTTCATACACCCAACTGATATTCGATTCCCAACCTCCTCAGCACCAGAAAACCAGACTAAATGAGCTTGACACGTGTCCACAGATGCTTATTTACATGAATGGGGTCACATCTCTCTTCAAAAAAACAAATAGAAAGCCCTTCTAGTGCAGTCAAATAGTACTATAATTTGGATAAACAATGAAGTAAAAAATCGATATCCCTATTATTAAAGTAGGCCTGACATAGATGAAAAAATAACATCGTTTGAAAACATCAATGTTATAGAACAAAAAATATCTGTAATATTCTTCAAACCAATTGAAACTATAACTTAAGTGTATTTGTAATAAATGAATATGAAACTCATATCAATTCGAAAAATTGTATTGAAAATTAATAATACAAAATTACTATTTTTAAAACAACACATAAACATATCGCTGTCTTGGACATCGCTACAAAACATTGATGGTTGAAAATCATCTATGAGGAAAATATCGAACCTTCAACATCTATGTTCAATGTATATCCCTGCTGGACAGTACTAGCATGTCCCGTTTCCCATGTAAGGTTGATCCCACCAGTCGATCTCGTTGTAACTGAGCCAACCTTTTGGTAAAAAGCTACATTAGTTAATGTAGTAATAAAACTATTGATCGAATTTACCATTTTTATGAGTAGTTTTATAGCACCGCATCCGTATGAGTTATGCACCTATGTATTGTTATTATTATTATTATTATTATTATTATTATTATTATTATTATTATTATTATTATTATTAGCACCACGTCTTACTACCCGTTCGGGTAGTACACACTTACGCTAATGCGAAATGGTAGGGTGAATATGAGATGAAATGGAGGACCTACAGTTTAACGTGGGATCCGAACCACGGTGGAGGCTTGGCATTCCACACATCCACAAGTTGTGATTAATACACTAAAACACTCATGAACTTATAAATATTGATTGGATGGAATAAAGTATAAGAATGATTTACAAGTTTAACCATACAGTTTATTAATATTCAAACAATTAAAAAGGAAGTACATAGAACAAAAGGTAGAAATTATTCAAACCATCCATTGTTCAAACATGAGAATATAAACAGTTACAATAAGATAAATAGCTCGACAAAGGAGCATCAGGTGTGAAGCACCTAGGTACACCCTATGACCCATACTTATAGGTCTTAGGTGTAAATAAGAAAGCTTGTTAACTCGTTAAAGCAGAACAATTATTAAATCATCAAATAGGATGAAAGGCTGCAAATCTAAGGCAATATAAATAAGTGACGGTAGTCAAATATAATTACAAAATGACCCTAGATGATTCTACTCCAGCCAACTGACTGTGAGGCTTCCAATACAACACATAATTTCAAATATAAAGGACTAAGCCACATAAATTTAGTCCCTCTTTCAGGAGCTAAGAGGGAGGTAATTAACATGAGCTAGCTAGCTTGAGTCAACTCCATAGAGAGTTAGACATTGCAATGCTATAAGCTCCTAGAAGAGAAACTATTATTTTACAACTAGTCGAAGGCAAACCACCAGGAATCTAGATGCTACCAATACTACGGCTGGTAAATTCCTAATTAGTACTGCCTGAGCAATCAATGGTATATTTATTCAGTTACTCTGAAAAGGGGACAACAATACTAGACAAAATAGTGATCATTTTCGACTAATGCTAAGGGCGCCACAAGGGGGCCGTACACAACAAACAAAACCCCGTGGGCCACTTTTATGGACAAGTAGCACTTCCACAGGTTGCGTACCGCATAGTAGTACACAGTTAGACACATCAGAGACAAATGTCAGTTACAGACCCAATTAGGTCGTGAAACAAAGCAATAGATAACCTGGTACCTCCATTATTAGATTCTATTTTTTAAACTAGCCGCAGCATGGTCCTATATATTTTAAGGAGCCTAATATTGACTCTAATATTTGCGACTAAGCCTAATAGACATATAAAAATAGTGCATAAAGCTACCAACTATGCCTTATTGACATAGGGAAAATAGTCAGTAGTACTGATATACACGAACTAAGTCAAATGGACACAGAACAAAATAGCTCAAAGCTCTCCATAATAAAGTATGTCTTAAGGGCATAAGAAAACAAGTCAGTAGTACTGACAGACAAAAACTAAGTCATGTGAACATTGAACAATAGAGCTCAAGGCTCAACAAAATCAACTATGCCTTATAAGGCTTATAGGGTAACAAGTCAGTAGTACTGACATACAAAAACTACGTCATATGGACATAGAATAATAGAGCTCAAAGCTCAACAAAGATTACGATATCCCTCAATACATCCCTAAGTACTTATAGTATCCTTCATAGTTTGCTCTGCGGCAAGAAGGTGACTCATACGCCTCAACCATCGCGGTCTTCAGTAAGTAGTCTTAGCAGATGCTCGTGAATATCTTCCAGTAGTTCCTCCGACGAGTGGTTACAATATAATAGATAGATATACGTGAACCAAGGACAGGCCTTTATATACCAGTGGGACTATTAAAATTTGAACAGGTTTATTTTCAAATATGAAGGGGGGTGGTAATCTTTTAAGATCACGCCACCCGACCACTAGCGCTCGCCACGGCAGTTGGGAACACCCCGAATGAAGCCTCTCTTATTTACTCGTCGTCTGGCCCAGGTGTTAGATGTTTGTGTGTTGGTCTTCGAAGCCAAGCTGCCTCGTTCGCTAGGGCATTTTTGATGAGAATTGTGCGTTTCCCGCCTGTGATGTCGCAAACATTACCAAACATTGCCAAACATTACTAGAACTTATTAGATCTGGTAGTAATAGTTGTAAATCTATTATAGGGCATCATTAAGTGTAAGAGTTAAAATGTATTTAACACGTTACAACCCGTCTTGTCAGAGGTGAAGGAAGGGTTTGGCAATCAGATAAATCTGTGCCGGGACCAAGTATTGAACCCCGGACCCCCAGCACAAAAGTTTGACACCCTACTCCTAGACCACCAGGTCAACTGCACCTATGTAGACCTACTAAATTACTCTAATGTGTGGGAGGGAGAGTGGAAAATCATTTAGGATAAACCACGCTCAGTACACCTGAACGGAATCGAGGCTCGACCTCACCACCTTGGCAGTCTAATCTATTGTGAGAGTGACGCCTTAAACAATGTAGCCAATGAAGCGGGTATTAATAATTAAAAATATTTTCATTTATCAACAATTCTTGTAAAGTATGTTCGATAGTTAAAACCTTAAAGTAAAAAATATATAGTTAGAGTAAAATTTTGTTAAATATGTTAGGTACCTACAAAAAAAGAATAAATGCAACGTTTAAACTATTAGCATCAAGATATATTTGAGCACTGGAAGTTGGAACTCGGGAAGCTTATCTGCACTTGAGATCAAGCTATTTCTGTCTTTTCTTCCTTTACTTGGGGGAGATAATGACTCACAAATACCTGGCTCTTTACCTTCCTCAACTCACTCGGACGAAGGGGGAGAGCTTTTTGGGAATGATTGACATTCAAAGACCCCCACCTAAACAGCTTTTGCTTCTTCCCTAACAGTTTACAGAATTTAGGCTCCACCCCACGAGATGATATTTTTTTCTTCATAGCCTTAAACTTTGAATTCAACGTTTAGTGAAATGGGGTCTTAACAATCTATATTTTGAAGTACAATAGGCTCTAGGTGCCACCTCCACTATTGAAACCCTCCACCGCAAGCCACCACTGCGTACAATTTTCTGATTCAAAGTTTCCAGGAAAATCTTCATCTCTAGTGCTAACACCTCTCGTGGACCCTTCTGACTCTACGGGAGACAGTTTGTGTCAGCCCTCGTTGACACCTGTGCTGATAGTAGTGGTTCGTGACCCAGACTTGGGGCACAGCACAACAAGCCGTTATGAAGGGGTTGTACGAAGAAGGCAATCAGGATGTAGTCACTCAAGTTTATATTCAGGATTCTAATTTTGATCCCTTGGTTGATTCGGTAACACAACTGTACGTTGAAAAGAAAACCTCATCTCCGTGCCCACACATGTATGCAATAACCTTCATCGCAATGACTCCAACGTGCTCTTAACAAGCCTAGAACCGAGAGTGCCGCTATGAGTTGAAGGCCAGAACCTCGAAGCCCGTCGTGACTGTGCGCAGCCGTCCGCGCGGGGATAAAAAAATGAGCAGCAATACGCACGCACACACAAAAGAGTCAAGTTAACTCTGCACAAAGTTCCCCCCTTAAATTTAAGCATCGGGCGGGAGGAAATGAGTCAACTCTATACATATATATATATATATATACAGGCAAGGATAAAGTAATTATAGAAAAATTCCGGACCAATCAAGGAAAAAAAATTAATCAAAACATAGAACAATGTCACATGTGAGGAAATATTACCAAACAGAACACTCGTGCTTATTAACCTGGAATAAATACAACCAAGTTCAAAATGTAACAACATATAAGAGTTCAGTGCGCACACACCGAAGTTTAACCTACCTATCTAAAAATTACATTACCAAAATTTACTTACATTAAGATATTCAAAAATTACGTTCAAAAATATTCCTCGAAGGACTTAACGTAGAAATACATAGTTATTAGAACAAAATGATTAAATAAGATACACAATCACTATTTACACAAAAAATTGGGCTACTGATCGAAAATGGATTTTCGAGGAAACATGCATAGAGATCAAATTATCTTAACACTTAGTCCTTATTATTTTCTCTCACGCTTACTTCACTCAGTTCTTTGTATGCGCTGTATTATCTTATAACCACTTTATATTGTCTTTCCAATTAACTCTCATATTCTAGTGTCATTATGTTAAGATATGGGGTACATGCAACATGGGAACAATAATCAGAACAGAGATACACTTTACTTTCTCAAACAAAACATACATTCAAACATTGAAGCGAACTTAAGCTCCTTTTACATTAATTGAGTCAGTGGCAAGGTTTTAGTTGTATGACGTGGGTGCAGTGCGTGGCCTCACGATTCCCTTCTCTAACAAATTCTCAAAATGGGCCTTTAAAACTTCGAGCTTAGGGGGAGCATAAAAATAGGCCTTTGACCTAACTGGGTGTGGCCAATTAATTCTATGCTATGAGAAAATACATTAGTGGGACAAATCTAGTCACAGACCACATCGTAATACTCAGCCAAAATAGCCTCGGACTAGGGTATGGGATCACGTCTGTCTTCGATCATGGTTGCACCAGGAATATCAGGGAAATACAGGGTTTTCTGCTTCACTAGAAGCCCCAGGTGGGATTTGAAACTTATTGTTTCAGATTACACGTCAATATTAGTTCTAGTCCCCCGGAAGAAGTCATGCGCCAAGATCATTTGAGTAACCAACCTGGGTGCGATGAAGAACCACAATGGCAATGCCAACCCCGCACTGAGACCTTGATTCTGGTTACCACCCAGAATTTCTCAAGACTCGCTGTGTTACAGTTTATTTCACATCTCTTTGAGACCTTAACTAATCCATGCGTGTGAATAATTCTCAATAGGACTTCCGAAACAACGTTGCGTAATGAGCCTGTGTCTAGTAGGGCGGTTATTTTCAGTGGGCTAAGTCCAAAGGGAACTCCCAACAACCTTGTTTCTCCAGAACGGGGCGGAGGATAAGTAGTGACGATCTGGCGAGGAAACCCAATCCCACGTCCGAGATTAAGTTTTCTCCCCTCACGCCGTGAACCTGCCTTTGCTGACACAACCGAAACACTCGATCGGAATTGTTTGTCGCAGTTGCGTGCAAGATGGAATCTAGAGTTACACCGGTAACACCTCTTCTCTTTAAATTTGTTGGGATTGGTAAACGCGTGACGACTTTGATTCAGGCGATTACCGGGAATTCCACGGTCGTTTGAAGGGTTGAAGGTTCAACCACTCACCCCCATCCGATCGTTCCTCTCATCCTCTGGAATCCAAGCTCTGTACCTACTGGATTGAGTCCACCTATTTTAGTCCCAAATTTCATCATTACATTGTTGTAAGTGGACCGCCACTTGTAGTATCTGAGAAACTGTCTCTACCTCGCACCACCTTATGTTAATCTTAATTGAGGGAATAAAATTAGAATAAATACGATCTACCGTCTGTACTTCAGAAAACACCCCCCACACCTACGGATAAGAGTCCGGATACGAATAAATAATTCGTTGACTGGTTCAAGAGGCACCTGAACATACCCGAAAATATCCTTCTCAATCTGATCTACGTAGTTGGGCGGAAAAAAAAAGTCAAGAAAATTCAACAAACCCACGCCATGTGGTCCAGTTGTGGTGGCTGTTACGCATCCAAAGCGAGCTCTGATCTAAAAATATCTTGCTATGGGATGTAAACATTTCACGGTTCGTTAATTTATAGCGGTTTTTCAACCTCTCTATTTGTTCTAAGAAATCTATGGGATTAGATCCAAGGTCAAATGTTACATTCCATTTGTGGACTAATTTAAACGATTCTCGTGTTTTGAGAATCATCGTTATGAGAATTTTTTCCTATATTTCTTTCTAATAGACCGCCCTGACATAATATTTGGTTTCCTACCTGTCCTATTGTTTCTAATGGTGTGTTGGATTCTCCCTTTCCAATGTCAGTTTCTTTTTTGAGGACCACACCCATCTGATTTTATAACTCGTCACAAAATTGTTTAAGTTCCATTAACTTTGTGTCCTCCTCAGCGATAACCTAAATAGGCGGGATTTTAAGGGACCAAACGTACTACGAATCTTCTTTTCTACCGACGGTACAGGTTTTTCGTATTGTGATATCATAGTTTGCAAATTATTAAATTTCTCTACAAGCAAGGGATGTTCCAAAGAGAGTGCGGGAACCTTGTCTATTGACACGAGAGAACGGTTCTCGTCTTTCTTGACGTCAAACACGTCGCTAAGATGCGACCTTAACTGATCGACGGTTGTTTTCTGGCTTCGAACCACGAATTGTCAATTCATATATCAACTCATCCTTAAAGAGGCGACTAGGGTCAGGATGTTCCATTTTACAATTTAGGAATAGGATTAAGCACCCAAAAACCAAACAATACACGATATCCCGAAAATACTAAAACACCCACTAAATTTGGCTCTACCCTTATTATAAATCCCAATCCGGGTAAAATAAAGCACTTTAATCACGGAGGTGTGTCACGCGCCTTTCAACAGGTCTCTTAAATGGACCCGCGTCCGCCCCCACATCGAACAAGAACCAAAGGTCCAACTCAGATAACTCGTATATTTCCCCGATTCAAAACCTTGTTATTGCTTGAAAGTGACGCGTCATTATAAGATCGGTAAATCTTATTAACTAAATTATTTGTAAACAATATTAGCCTCACATATGGTGTTTCCCTAACACGTCAAATTGAAAAAAAAAGTAGACTCTCCTAACTTAAACAAAATTCATCTATAGTTACTAAAACAAAACTATCCCTTGGATCCTTATTGCTCATATAAATAAATGATTAAAAAATTATTATTATTATAGTCCCACACTCCTATAATGTCAGAAACTATTACGTGAATTACCCAATTCGACGTTTCCCCCTTAGTTTTGATAACTATAAACATAGTAACAATGAAAATTAACTAAAGTCTGATCATAATGATATCGAGAACTTTAAAATTAACAGTTTCTCTAGGACTAACCGTGTGTCAAACAGTTCAATAATGGTCAACATGCCCAATAGTACTAATATAAACACACACAACAATAAATAGTCATCTAGCTAAGAGTAAATCAAATCAAATTTGAGAAAAGGTTTCTAGTGAAAATATACAGTCAAGTCGAACTTAGCTGGTACATAGATTCTAGATAAGTTTCTAGATGACGGTTGCGATGACAATGACAATTTATGCCATTGAGCACAATCTTCTTAAGGGTGTCAAATCCTTCTCGCCGCGCTGGGAGACAATTCCGTTCACTTCAATGAAGGATTGGTTGAATGGGCGGACTGTGAGATTGTTGACAAGTGCACACCAGTGACAGCGTGTGTGAAAACACGAACCACGCTCTGCTACCATCTGTGCCCACACCTCTCGTGGACCCTTCTGACACTACGGGAGACCAATTGTGTCAGTCCCCGTTTACACCAGTGTCGATAGTAGGAGTTCGCGAACCAGACTCGGGGCGTGGCACAACAAGCCATTATGAAGGGGTTGTACAAAGAAGGCACTCAGGATGTAGTCACTCAAGTCTTTATTCAGGGCTCTAATTCAACCCCTTGGTTGATTCAATTACACAACTGTACGTCGAAAAGAAAACCTCGTCTCCGTGCCCACGCGAGATAATATCGCAATGGCCCTGACGTGCTCTCAACAAGCCCAGAACCGAGAGTGCCGTGACGAGCTCAAGGCCAGAACTTTGAAGCCTGTCGTGACCGTGCGCAGCCATCCACACGCGACAAACAAACGAGCAGCACTGCGCACACACAATAGAGTCGAGGAAACGTGGCACAAATATATTTTTTATAAAATCAATAGTTTTTGAGATATTGGCAAATATATTAATAAGATTTTGTGAGCGCTAGTTGTACAGATATATTACATAAATTTTAACGCAATATTCTCTACAATGCCCTATAGTAAGTAAGTCTCTCAAAAAGTTGATGTTCTTTTTCCTTTAAACTCTCAGGGGAAATGTTTGTACATCAATGATGTATCTTTATCATTTTAGACTCAATAGTCAATATTTACCTATTGTATTGATCAAAATTTTAAAATGAGGAATTTAATAGCAAGATGATGTGCAACCCCTAAAAAAAATTTCGAAAATTTTAACTGGAAGTCGTCATTTTAATACGAAGTGTTGACCCTGGTAGACCCAATAGCGACCTTTTTTATTGATTCAAATATACAAATAAGGACTTTAATCCTATAAAAATAAAATTATAAAAATATTTTACGTAAATATAGCATAGTTTGTGCTCGGGTTTGCTAGTGTATATTATCTCATTTCACATATATTACGAGTTTTGAGTAAATATCTCAATTTTTAGACAATGGAGCGAGAGAGTCAGTGCGGAGTTTCCTATCATTTATTTTTCAGGGTTAAATTAAATGTATTCATATGCAGTGTTATAAAAAACATAGAAATATTAAAAGCTAATTCATAATATATATGTTGTAATGATGATTATTTTTCTACCACTAATTAGAATAAATTAACATGTATTTTTTTTATCAATGTGTCATACTACCCGTTCGGTTTGTACGCTTATGCACATTACTAATTAAGCTAATAGTTTTAGGGATGAGGTAGCTTATATTTATAGGAAGTATACCTGCATTTGCGTTGAGTGAGAGTGTAAAACCAATTTGTAAAAACCTCAATACACCCAACCGAGATTTGAACCTCGTGTATTTAAATTCATGTTCATTTATTAATTTTTATTAATATTAAATTCAATCTTAATCTATGTGATGTATAACTATTGTAGGCAGCAGGCCAAAGGTTATCTTTCTATATATTTACAACCTTAATTTAAATACTGAGGTCCTTAATTGGATCCTCAGATCATATTTTATTAAATCACTTAAAGATCGAAATCTCTTGGAGTTTCACCTGAAACATTAAAGGCGAAACTATTATCTTGCACATGCAAAGATGTTCAGATTATCAAGAAGCCAATAATGTGCCGGATCATCTCGGAATTTAATATACACCTTATCAGCTCAAGGATGAGACAGCCATGAAGATAGTAGTAAAGAAAATTCAGGATGGTACTGACCCCAAGTAAATACTAGTAGGCCTTCAGTAACAGGGATTTGTGGCAGCTATTGCAAAACTAATGTGTGACGCTCATACTTGGTGTGAGCTGAGCTGCATTCTTGTTGTTTTACTCACTAGTTCTGAAGCCGATGCGTTTTTCAGTGTACATACGTGTGGTAGTAGAGCCCTCTAAGAAATTTCACACCCCATGCGATATAACAAATGTAAGAGAGGTATAGTGTTAAATACGGCTCTGAGGTACATCCTAGATGTGGTGCATAAAAGTACAGTGTGAGTTGACGTGAATGATGCCTCTAAAAGGTTTTCATACCTACTGTCAACAAAAACACAATTAATTTTAAAGGATGCTTAAAAATTAAAACTTGAAAGAGCGAAATCATTATCCAAAAAGAAGTGTGGTTAAATCCCTAGAAAAATACCACTATTCACAGAATAACTCAAAACAAGAGCAACGAAAATACCAGCTCAGTTCCCAGCACAGATTTGAAGTGCTTGAGCCTAGGGCCCACCTCTATCCATCCCATGTTCTCAAGTTCCTCGGCCAATGAAAGCCTAACAGCTCGCTGGAAAAGCTAAGCCAATAACAACCCAATCTCAACAATAGACCATTCAATCAAACACCACACGCAATAATATTAAAGAGCAAAACACTAACCCTATTCTAGCTATATGTATTGGGATGAGGTGCTCATCCAGGCATGTATGCATAGCAACCACCAACTGCATTCCCATAGCGAATTTGGAACCCTCTCTAGGGAGATCCAGTACAACAAACACCGACAAAACACAATAGCCAAAAATGCTAAATGAAGAAACAAAGAGTACACATAAAAGTATGATCAAATATAGTAATACTGCTTGAGTACAAATGCTTGCTGTCCCCAAATATTTTGGCCCATTATCCTTAAGTAGAAGAATTCTTACATGGAAACTGAGGATTCTCATTTCAACATCTATGAAAATAAAAAAATACAACCACCTACAATACCGAAGAGAAGATCAGAATAAACATTGATACCCTTTTTGAACTACTGAAAACTTTGTTCACAACCAGGAAAGCTTTACATTAAAATTACTATTCCCCGTCAGCATTCTGCTAATGGTACGAGATGTCTCAAACACCACATAATAGCTTAAAAATCACATTTTCCGACTGAAAAACGAGGCATCAATTGAGAATTTCAAGATCAAATCTAAGATTGTTTGCAATTTTTTTTTTCTTAGATAGGTTCTAATTAGTCAGTGATTATTTTAAGATTAGAACAGATTCTTATTTTTCATCAGAGGCATATGCTTAAAGATTTTAGTCCCCAATTAAGTATTTATTAATAAAGTGCAAACTTAAAGTGAATATTCACCTTTTGGTTGTATAAGTCTTGACCTTAACCCTCCCTGAGCATGGAGCACTTTCTTCTGAATTGATGCTCTCGGAGCTGCTAGTGTCATCATCACTGCCACTGACATACTGGGCTGAAGGGGCCCTTGAGGTTTTTGAGTCCTGCTTCTTGAAGACACGGCCAGATGGTGCTCTAGTTGCTTGACGGGAATAATGACCCAGAAACCGCTGACTTGCAAGACTGTCTGCACAAATAGAAGAACCGATACAAGCTTAGATTCTTAAAAATAATATTAAAAGTAAAATTTCTGTCATTTTAAGTTGGGTTGGTGTTATAAAATGTTATTCTAGTTTAGCAATTTTGAATATAATTTGGATTTACACATCCAATTGACATGATATATCTATTATTAACTCCAATATAAAAAAGTTCATAAAATGTCAAAAAGATTGATATTTCCAGGTGCCATATATGAATTGCTTCAATACCTTTGGGCACCAGATAGCTTGGTTATAGAAACAATTGCAACGAATTCCTAAACAATGTTCAAATGTAAGAACCGGCAAATTTATACACGGAGAAAAATACACACGTACAGTTCTATCTATATAATTATGTCCTTATGAAAATTAAATGTAAAAAACTAATAATATTTTTCGATTACTGTTGAAGATTAATAGTCTTTTAGAACTATTAAATGGTAAATAGAAAAAAAACTCAAATGTTCTATTTTGTTTTAATAATTTACCGCTGAGCTAATTAGTATTCTTGATTACTTTTGAGGTTCCAATAGTTAAAATCAACACTTGTTTAATTTGTGAATAGTAAATCAAGATTTGCTATAGTTTATTATTAAAATGAATGGTATTTGATGATTACTTTTGAAAAACCAAAAGTCAAGGATAAACTAGAAGAGTGGCATAGTTGGTAGGAGGTCTCGTTGAATAGATCACTTTTCTGATCAGAAGCAATAAACTAATGAGAATTCAAAATTATAAAGACAAACTATTGATCCTTTCAATGTGAAGTAATAATTCAATTATTCTGTTAAGATGGCTTGATTTTCAGTATAGTATTTGATCTACATAATATGATCTCTATCCTAGGTTGTGATATAACCAATTTATTATTTTAACATATAACTAATTAAAAAATTATATGTACCCAATATATCTGAAAAATTAGGTTTGCAACTGAAGCATTTAAATAGAGGTGTGAACATTTCAGTCTTATTTTGAAGTACAGTCAAAACGATAGTATTAAAACGAAAGAAAAATAAAGATATAAATAGGCCTAATTTTATTAGATTCGGTTACTAAAATATTTGACTAAATTTCCCATTTTTATGTATAATCTAAAATTGCATTTCATTAATACCTTATAAAAATAACATAATATATAATTTGTAGTTTTTGATGCTAGAATTATTTTGTAAAGCTAAGTTGAAGGTGATAAATATTCATAGTGGAGACGAAGTTTTTGAAGATTCTCACAAACCTGTTTGAAATAAAGGTTTGATTAGTTGGGCGAACACAGATTTTTGATCTTTTTTTTTTCAAAGCTTAAAGAACATTTAAACAATAATCAGTCCTTCCTTGTAAATCTGTAATGTTAGTTAACTTTTTGAGAGGACATTGAAATAGGACTGTAGACACCTTTGTTTTAAATTACAGACACCCATTTCGGTGGCCGCATGGGTTTAACGCTACTCTTGCAATAGAGTAATCTGTCGATGACGAGGAGATCGAGGTTAAAATCACGGTCGGGTGTACTGAAAGTGTTTTTTTCCAAAAGTGTTTTCTACTCTCCCTCCTCGTAAATGCGGATACACTTCATATAGATATAACCTTACTAGTTCCTAAAACCGTTAGCTTAATTAGTAAATAAGTGTATAACCCAAACGGTTAGTAAAACGCGGTGCTAAAAAAATTATAAACATAGCCCGATTGTAAAATAGGTTGAATTATTGTTGAATATAGTGTCCAATTGAGCCACCGTGATGGCATAAGTAACCACTGGGGATGTTCCTTTCAATCTCCGCCTGGATAATTTTGAAAATTAGGCTGCATTTTTCAGGAGATTCGTAAGTTGCTACCTTACACCTGATCCTATATTAGTGTAGGTGTTACAAAACAGAAATCATTAGAAAAAAAACTGCATATTGTGATAAGAGGACAGCAGGGAGAGTTGTTCCGTAGGTGCGTAATATACCTTCTATGGAGAAGAGAAGTCCTCTTGGAGTGTAATGAAGTGTTGTGCAGGGAGTAATTTGTACCTATTGTCACACATGCACCAGAAACATGGACATTGCATGTAAGAGAGACTAGGAAAGTGGAGGCTATGGGAATAAAGTTTGTGAGGAGCATGTTAGCTGTCACGAGGAGAAACAAGATTAGAAATGAAGTAATCCGGGGAAGAGTTGGCGTAAAGGAAGCAAGACTGAGTTGGTATGAACATGTAATGAAGATGGAAAAGGAGAGGATGCCGAATAAAATATTGGAAATGAAGTATGTAGGAAAGAGACCGCAAGGAGCGCTAAGAAAGAGATGAGAGGAGCAGATAACAAAACATGTTCGAGTGAGAGGAGAAGAATGTAAGAAATTAAAGAAGGAAGATGGAGGCATTTTACTAAACTGACCCGGCCAGGCTGGAAACAGTTATTGTTGATAGTGATGATATTGTGATAAGAAAATCCCCATTGGTAGGAATGTATAGAGGAAGATGGAGGCATTTTACCAAAATGACCCGGTCACAGGCTGGAAACAGTTGTTGATGGTGATGATATTGTGATAAGAAAATCCCCATTGGTAGGAATGTAGTTTACAGTTATACAATTAAAATAAAATGGGGAGACATCGCCCAAGGTGATGGGAATCCAATATGGCGGACATATTTCAAAATGGCTACACGTGTTGATATCTTGTTTAAACTTTTTCTTTAATCATCCTACAAAATAGTGTTTTGTATCGCTTTATATGTTTTTGAGGTCAAGGATTTCATTTTTCATGTTTTTCATGTGCAGTCGGTGGACTCCAATCGCTGAGGGTTCCGTGAATAGGACGCTATAGGTATTATGGTACAAAACGCGTCTCCCCAATTTATCAATGATGATGTATAAGTGCAAACAAGACATAGCAGTCATGTAGCATGCCACCACAACATTCGTGTAAGGGTTAGGGTGAAATGCGTCACGCGCATCCTGTGCTGGAATACAAATTGTTTCAATTCCTTTTCGGTGCTATTCATTGCATTAAACAGGCACTTTCACATCTCTACGACCATGTAGCCACCATTCTTAAACTTTTCCACGCAGGCCATGGTTGCTTCATAACGAGTCTCTATGGTCTCATGTTAGCTGTTTTCGTTAGGGGTGGTCTTGTTAGGATAACATAGGGTGCACACGTGCCAATAACAAACCCAAAACTGGAATACGGAAGTGGTATCTTCATTTTTAACAACGCCGTTTACACGTCGCCCTAATACATATTCTTCAGGGCCGTTGGCTGTATAAAGAAAGAATAAAAACCTGGCGCTGGTGGGCCTCCCAGCTGAGCCATTATACGGTGACGTGCAACTGATGGTCTGCACACTGGTAGTCACCGTTAGGGTTGATAACGACGCTATCATTCTTAAGATGACTCCGTTGACAAACCAACATGACCACTTGGGCGATTGTATACCTTTCTCTGAATGGATCCACCTCGGCTTTTTCTATGAGCATATTTCTAAACTTGAGGCAGTTCTTCTATAGGAAGACAGTTCCAGCTCACAGTTAAAATCAAATAAATTATTTTATTTGACCAGCGTGTCATACCACCTCTCAACGTGCTCCTTTCCCTCGAATGATATCCCAATAAGGCCATAGTCCTGCTTTGGCATCAAGGTACCCCTATACCTCACGTTTTCTTTCTTGTTGAAAAATTAGGGAAATATCCCTTGGCCAAGGACTCATCCAAGCCGAATGTCTTAGGCATCTTGGACAACGCCATCGAGAGAAATTTCAGAGACTCTATAAAATAGAGAAGGCCGTAAAGCATGGAGATAATTTTCTCACAGTTCATTATGTGCTCTGGATTTCATTTCCTTACCTCCATCATATGTTTTATAATGCAATTTTCATCATAAAACTTGGCATTATGGGCTAGGAGGGTGATGTCCTTAAATTTTGTTGATTTATTTTCCTCAATAAATCCGAAAAATTGGGCTATTGTGGCATCACTCTTGAATATTCGAGTCCCAGTGACCTCACATGCAGTGCAATTATAATCATTTCACTCAACATGAAGGTAAGATTTGCAACATGTCTGCATGACACACAGATTAGGTTCATGTAAGTACGTGTAATGTATACTTTTGTAAATCCTTGGATTATGGTTACTCTCCCTCTCTCAATTAATAAATATGCTTCACATATTAATTAGTTTATCTTTGATATGATTAATATTCACTGTGTTTGAAGGGCATGTATTTAATCTCCGCTGGAATGCGTGATGGAGATTGCTTTCTCTGTCACGCATGCGCAGTCTTTGTTCGTAGTTTCTTTTTGTTTTTGTTCGCGTCCCTGACGCGACCCCCGTCTGGTCTCGCGATATAGGCAGTTGCCATGTTCTTATCTTTTCTTTTCGGAGTGCTCTACCGTGAACTGGACATTACAATGGGGTAGTATATATACTAAACTAATTTCTACCTTGATGAGCTTACTTATAACCATTCACTAGGGCCACTTTTCATACAGAATCTTTATATTATAGAGCATCCCAAATATTTATTTTTACAACACAAATTTATAAAGATAGCCAACATATTTTCGTTCCTGTGCCATCTTGGCGAGTGGTTTTAATTGTACGGTTATAAAACTTTTGAACAATTAGGAATATCTTTTTCAATTATTTCGTTTAAAGTGTACTAATAAGAAGTGAATGAAATAAAAACATCTTGTAATAAAACAAATAAATGATATTTGTAGTTCTACCGTGAACTGGACATTACAATTGGCGCCTAACTCACTGCAAGACTTTTAGACTTTGCACGAATGCCAAATATACTTCGGGTTGTATGTTGTATTGTATTGCCAACTTCCGGATTAAAGCTTTAAGTAAGTGGACGGGACAATAGGGGCCAACTTAAAATCCACACCCAAGTGTACAGTATAACGTATGAAAGCCGATCAAAGTCTGGACTTTGTGACCCGAGATGAAGAGTGCTTCGCCCAACAAAGTCATCTTACATCGTACTCTGCCACAAAGACAAAAGGACACTTTAACGTGAGGACATTTTTACAGGACACTTCAATACGACGACTAGAGAAATTCTACAACCAGGACATTTTAACATGCGAAGGACACTTCAACTAAAGCACACTTATGTAGAAGGATTCAACGTTAGGACACTTTTACAGAAGGACACTTCAGTAGAATAATTCAACAAGACAACCTGAGGATTCGACAAAAGGACACTAAGAACAATAACGCCAACAGATATTCAACTTGAGGCAACTTTAGAGCCAGTAAGGGATATTTCAACAGGACACTTCAATACGACGACCAGATAAATTCTACAACCAGGACGTTTGACTACGCGAAGGACACTTAAACTAAAGTAAACTTATTTTAACCACCTTCTTTTCCCAGGAAATAAAAGTCAGGCAGTTACCAGAGAGTAATAAAATATTTATTGGACATAAGAGATATAGTTAAAAAACAATAACAAAATATAAACATACCAATATTGATCATAGCTTGTAAGGTCACTGTATTAGAAGTTAACATAATGAATTGTTACACTCAAAAAATGACCTCAACATTACTATAGATTTCCATGAACAGCAAAATAGGCTAGAGGGTTCAAAGTTCGGAGCATTAATATGAATATACTATTATGCGTATAATCAAAATAGACTAGAAAGTTCTAGTTCTGTTGCTTTGATATTTATACAATATTTCAATACTGACGATAATAGAATAGAAAGTTCAAGTTTGGTGACTTAAATATTAATACTATATTTCAAGAATAACAAAAATAGACTAGAAATTTCAGGTTCAGTGACTTTAATATTAATACTATATTTCAAGAATAACAACAATAGAGTGTAAAGTTCAAGTTCCGTGACTTTCATATTAATACTTTATTTCATGAATAACAGTAATAGACTAAAAAGTTCAAGTTCTGTGACTTTAATACTAATATTACATTTCAAGAATAACAATAATAAACCAGAAGGTTCAAGTTCTGTGACTTTCATATTAATACTATATTTCAAGAATAACTATAGGCCTAATAGACTAGAAAGTTCAAGTCCTGTGACTCTAATATTAATAAAATATTTCAAGAATAATAATGATAGACTAGAAAGTTCAAGTTCTGTGACTTTAATATTAATACTATATTTCAAGAATAACAACAATAGAGTAGAAAGTTCAAGTTCTGTGCTTTAATATTAATATAATATTTCAAGAACTACAATAATACACTCTGCCATAAAGGTACGAGGGCTACAAGATAACCGTAATCCAGGCCGACGGGTATCGAACAAGGACGTTACTTTAATAAGCGACAAATATAAAGTTCACGCGCATCTTTAGGTAAATATAACTGCGCCGAATATAACTGCCCCTCTTATCAAAAAGTTCCCGCTAACTTAGAGTCCTAAACGATTCACACATAATAGTGCGGTCAACATCCCTTAGAATTGCTTAAGGCAATCAAGATTACATTAATAATGTCAACAATTAGCATGAGCTACTCTCACAAATAATAGAGACAAAATGCGCACTCGAAGTTAAAGTCCCAAAAAGAAGTTCCCCCACTAAGTTAAAAAAAATGAGGACGAGTATACAACCTAAACCCGTAGATACAAAAAAAAATCCTAAATTTAACAATTATAAATATTAAGGCTGAATCTGTAATTTTGAATGAAATCCCCCATGTTAAGTCGATAAATAATTTAGATAGATACAATAAAGTCACAGTCTAAGCTGTCGTCCTCACCTCAGTTAGCCTACGGTGCAATGAGTGACTATACAATCAAAACTTCCCATTATATAGGGAGAACGAAGATCTTCCCATTATATAGAGAAAACGAAGATCCATGTTCACAGAGAGCGGGGAGGATAGGAGGGAGAAAGGAAGGAAAAATAGGGGTAAGGAAGGGACGGAGTGGGGACTCTGCCGGTCATCCGTAAAACTAGAGACATAAAGGATAGCAGCAGAGGAAGCGGCAACTAGCGCGCCGGCTTGCCTTCATTTATTTTTTCTTGGGCGTGGCTTCCTTCTCGAGTCGGAAGCAGAATGAAGACTCAATTTAGTTTATGGGATTGTGTGTTGGAGAGTGGTCAGTGCTCATGATGTCAGAGTTTGAGTCCGACGGGGCAGAAGATAAGTGGTGTTTACCCCATTTGTTTGTAGCTGTTATATGTAACGCGCTAAATTATGAGGAAGGATTCAATGCGAGGATACTTTTCCATAAGGACACTTCATTAGAAGGGTTCAACACGACAACCTGAGGATTCGACAAAAGGACACCAAGAATAATAGTGACAACAGATAATCAACTTGAGACAACTTTAGAGGCAGCAAGGGTGAGAAAAAACTCAGGAGCCCGAAAGCTATGACCTTCTATCAGAATTTATTTATGGTGTATGTTACACGTCTTTTTATTCAGGTTCAGAGTTAAAGACAATCAGACTTCGTTTTAGGTTACCAACAAATTAAATTAATATATCATACATGTTATACTAAAAACTATATTACAAAATAAACACTACTAGGTCTATACTTGGTTCTATTTGCGTGTAAACATAATTTTGAACAACATTACAGGTGCTACCATAAAAAAAACAGACTCTGTGTTTAAATTTCTCTTTTTTAGATAAACTTTGTCTCACGTGTTACACAATAGCAAAGGTTTAAAAAGATATATATAAATATTAAATAAATAAACACTATTACACTTCATTTTTCTTTTTAGGTAAACATAATTACACTTCATGATTCTGCCACAACAATTTCAATTTAAATTGCTACACAAAAAAAGTCAATTTACATCATATGCAATACGCATTAATGAATAACATTGAAAACAACAGTGTCTATGTTTATCACACAGCACGATTTCAATCGGTTATATTTACAGTGTGTTAGTGTTTAAGTCTAAGCAACACTAGATGCCATATCTCATATATTGTGAATTTCAGGAAAATATTGCTATTGTGTATTTTAACAACTACATTTGATGTTCATAAACAAGATAAATAATATTTTGTCTAAATTGGTATAATTATTTATATACACAACAATATAAATAATAGATAACACTGGTATTATGTACTTGTGTAGTCAAAACAAGAACACAATGTTGGGTCGGGAGAGCGATGTTGAAAGTCAGGTGGAGTCTAAGGGTTTTGAAGAGGATGTGAACAAACAAGCTAGGATGGATTATTTGAACAGTGATAGAGGAAATAGATTATCGCTTGATGACTTCACAGGAGGTAGTAGTGATGAGGATAGTGCCTCAGTGGTAGTAGGCCAAGGTGGATTAGTTGAGATGGCTATTCAAATGCACGTGGGAAGTGAAATTTTGCCTGCCAAAGCTGGAACAAGCTGAGTAGTAGAGTTAGGTAATCAAAGTTTAGAAATTGAAGTAGGCCAATTATTGATAATAACAACAGTGATGTTCAACTTCTAGTGGAAAACCATATCTTTCCCGCAGGAGTTTATACTAATCTGACTGTAGAAACTAATCAAATTACTGGTAATGAGAAAGTAGGCCTAGAGTTGGAAGGTGCGATTGTTGTCGAATTACCTGTAGAAATTAGTCGCCGACCGAATGGGTTTAAATTGGATGGGACATTTGTGGGGTAAAGGCGTGAGATAGAAGTAGGCCCAATTTTACCAAGTGTCCCCTCTGAATCCTTACAACCAAACAGTCTTGAGATGCAGCGGTTGTGTGCAATAATGTTATCTGAGTTTAAGGAAGTTCGCTCAAAATTTGAGAAAGAAGATTTGAACTTAAACTCAAAATTTATGGAGGTTAAGGAAGAGGTTAGGGAAGTCAACTACAGGCTGGAAAAAAAATTGATTTAACTTTGAGTAAGATAATTGATCAAGTTAGCACTGAGATAGTGACCCTAGGCCAACACCACAAAACCTTGATACTCGAGAGTAGTCAGAAACTAAAAGGGGAGATAGATCAAATAAATCAAAGCTTAATTTCAAGGATTGAAGCAGGGCAGATATCAGTAGAAAAGAGAATACAAGAAAGCATTCAGGCATGTGAGAAGAGATTCAGTAACGTACAAGTGGAGGTTGATCAGTTAGGACGAGTCAAGGAGAACATCACAACACAGCTGATTACAGTAGAAGAGAGGCTGGTGGTATCTGAGACTAGGCAAGGTCAATAAGAAAAGGAAAAGGAACTGCTAAGAAATACCCAATTTGAGATCCTGAAGGAAGTAAATACTCATACGGAACAGGCTAAAAAATTAAATCAGGAGGTTAAGAAAAAAATTGTAGTAGTATAAAACAAAGTAGTAGAAATAGACTGGAAGATCATTCAAGTGATGACGAATGCAGAAACAGCTAAGCATAATCTTGAAAAGGAAATTGATGGCATCAAATTAGCTATAGAAGTGCAAAAGGATATGAATCAAAATTTAATTACGTCTCAGATTAGTAAAGTCAGAAAGAAATGTAGACAGAATGGAGGTCATGGCGCGGGCCTAAAAGACAAATATGAGGAATCTGTAGCGCAGTTAAGCAATCGAATTGAGGAACTAACTGTAAGAATGAGACTGGCTAGTTTGCTGGTAGTCGGAAGTTAAGTGGGAATGTAGGTCCGGAATCGATACCAAGAAGTCTAAGTGAGGTAACCATGTCTCCAAGCCCTAAATACAATGAGAAAATGGGGAGTATTTCTGCAGTCCAGTACATAAAAAATAGATAGAGCATTAAAGGGCGGGCATATTTTTGAAAAAAAAATCAAAGTGCTGATGATAAATTTGGAAGACAAAGCCAGGGCCTGGGCGAGTAGTTTGGAAGAAGAGTGGGAGACGTATGAAGTGGCAAAGAAGGTTTTATTAAAAAAGAATTGGTCTCAGGAGACCGAGGACGACTTCCTTCAGTACATTTTTAACGGAAAATACCATCCCAAATTAGGTTCTATGGGTGAATATTTTCGCCACGCGGTGACTCAAACTGAGTATCTAGAATATCCTATGGGAGAGCAGAGGTTGATGGGACATCTTGCTCGCAATTTCTGTCCAAACGTGCAAGATGCCTTGATGATTGCGAATAAGGGAAGTTTGAAGGGCAAGGAAGAAGTGCTTATAGGGTTCGACAATAGGTGGGAAGAGATAGGGAGGTAGAACAGTGTAATATGCAGAGCAGAGAGAGTGTTGACAGATCTCAACAAGGACCATTTCCACCACACAATGGGAGAGGGGAGGTTCAGAATAGGAACAACGGGAACCAACCGTCCTCTCATAATCCAGAACTAGGCAGACCCAATCAGTCACATCAACAGTGGCCGAGGGACAGAGAGTATAGGTATAGGAATCAGCATTACCCTTCTAGGACAAATAACCAAGGACATAGAAATGAGAATGGGCCAAACCAAAGAAATGACAACCCTAACCTAGCAAACTCACTTGGTGAGAGCGCAAAATATGCAACCTGAGACAAGAAACCGTACACATTTGGATGCAGGTGTTAGCGAGTCGGAAAACTTGTAGACCAACTATGCAATGGTCCGGGCTTGGGAGGTAGTATGAGCAAGAGACGGACTATGGAGTAGTTAGCCCATTTAGAGTATATGAACCAATATGTAATATTACAAGGCAGTCCCAACGAAGACTTGTTACACGAGGGAAATAATAAATTGATCTCAGTAAAGTTATATCACCAGAGATACAGGGGAGAGTAGTCAATTTTGTAGTAGAGTTATTGATAGATACTGGCTCGGAAATAACTGCATCATCTCAAGAGTATTACAAGCAAAATAAAATACAATATTCCGGAAATGAAAATTCCTGTACTGCCTATGAGTAATGTCATGATAGTGAGGGCCACTGGTGTGAGGAATAAAAAAGCAAAAACTCAAGTGTTACTTGATGTAGAATTGAGAGAAAAACTATGACTATTATTTTCCTGGTTGTGGAAGGATTAAGCCATTTTAAGGTCAGACTGGATGACAGGATTTAATGTGAAGATTGATTATCCTAAAATACAGGTAGTGATTGATAAGCAGAAAATGAACATAGCTGTCCCTTTTGTGGAAATATTAGAATCCAAGATGATGAAGCTGCAAATAAAGAGAAAAAGGAAGTATACATTGAAGAGGAAGGGGAAGTAGGAATGAGACAGGTGTCTACCAGCGAACCTGGCATACCTTGGGAAAGAATTGAAGAAAAGATTCATATTGCAGTGATTGAAGAGGAACAGCGCGAGAAATTATTATATACAATGTGGTAGAATTAGCTGATATTTTCTGAGAGACCAGGACTGAATAAATTTTACCAATGTGAACTACAGGTGTCCTGTGCCTTTTAGTCAGAGACAGGCAGTTAAGGAAACCCTAAAACACATGTGCCAATGGGACATTATAGAAAGATGTAGCTCGGACATGATTAATTCACTGGTGGTGGTCCAGAAGAAGAAGAGAAATGTCAGACTGTGTTTGGTTGCACGTAGAATAAACAAAATCATCACTAATGACAATTAGTCCCCAGAGCCAGCCAACGAACTCATTAGGAAATTTGAAGGATGTGAATATTTGTCGTCTCTCGATTTAGTAAGTTCTTTCTGGCAAATAGGCTTACAAGAAAAATCCAGAAAGTACACCTCCTTCATGTACAATGGCAGGACGTTTTGCTTCAAGAGAATGCCCTTTGGGTTGTGTGTGTCAACAAGCAAGTTTATCAGGGGTTTAGATAGAGTTTTAGGCCCAGAAGTACATGAATTTGTAACGCTGTACGTAGAAGATATTGTCATTGCATCCAAGACATTTGAGGATCATGTGGAACAAAAAGGTCTGGTGTTGAAGAAGCTAAGAGAAGGTGGTATGACCGTGAACTTGGAGAAATCAGTGTTTTTATGTAAGGAGATAAATTTCTTAGGCCACATCATCTCACCGGATGGGATTTCAGCAGATAGCAGCAAAACGAAAGCAATTAGGGAGTTTCCCATTCCAGAAAATAAGAAACAGCTCCAGGCCTTTTTAGGACTTATAAACTATTACAGGAAATTTACTGAGTATCATTCTGAGATGGTATTGCCGTTGCTGAAGTTTACAAAAAAAGAAAAGTGTTGTAAATGGGGAAGTGAGGAAGAGGCAGCTATGGAGAAAATTAAGGAGAGTTTTATCAACACTGTGATGTTGAAACATCCTAACCTGGAACAAAGAATGAATTTTGCTGTGATGCCTCAAGACAGGCCATAGGTGTAGAGTTGTTTCAAATGAATGAAGAAGGACAAAGAAGGCCAGTGTAGCATGCCATTTATATAATATGACATATTCAATCAAAATTTCATAAAAACAATCAAAGTTCCATAAAGACAATTAAAATTACATAAAGACAATTAAAACAAGATAACAAGTACTGATCTATTCCAATAAGACGAGACAGGTGGTGACTCACTCAAAATTGGTGTTGCCAGGAAAGGCCCAAACTTTGAGGAATATTGCCCCAGCGAACCATTTCGGTATCGTGAGCATTTTCACGTCTTGATCGAAGGGCACACGTCAGAGAAAAGAGAGATTATTGTCTCTGTTCGCCACTCCTGCTGACAGCGCTAGTGAGGAAGTGGATTTATTTCGCAACTCTCCCCCCTTTTTCCCTTAGATCTCCTGTTGTAGCCCAAGGCAGTTCTGTTGCAATATAATAGATTCCCTGTGGATTACATTTTTGAATTTGATTGTATTTATTCACTGAAAGAAGGACTACTCCATACAACTTCAGCACCGAAGACTACTGATGGCCACAATGTGTCAGGCGTCGGTCTCACCACCACGTCGCAGAGGAAGCCTCTTCTGAGAATATTGAGTATCATATCAGAATGTCTGACGTTGCTATCTATGTCCCTCAGACATAATTTCGTGTATTAGAATGCTCATTAGGAAATGACCGGCCATAGTAAATTACTGTGTAGATGTCTAATTGTTAGCCAACTATTATTTGTAAAATGAAAGCTCCTCTTAAGCAAATATTATTATTTGCTTTCTCGTAACTCTCCATGAGGGTTAGTACAAGCAAGCTAGCTTAGAGTATATCTAAAAATATAGGAGTTGATGCTATGTTTCTATTTTCAATTGTTTCAATATTATTCATGATTAGACCTCTCTAGTATTAGTCTGGTCCTAGCCTGGCTAGATTGTCTTTTTTGTTTTTCCTAGAATTTAATTCTCTTTTTTACTGTTGCCGAGTTGTGGCAGATGATTCAAAGTAATATCCCTATTTCTAGAGTTGTTTAACTAAACAAAATGTTCTATCTAACTACTGTCAGTTCCTTGTGTACAAAGTAATAATACCTATTCGTCCAACCTATTCTTTCCTACCTCGATAACAGAATACAGTTATCATTAATTAATTGAATTTAAATCTTGTCACTTATTTGTAATTCTATATCTTTATGTTTACGTTTTAATAAGCTTATTTGTTAAACTTATATATTTCTTTGATGTATTTTCCTGCCCTATCCTTCATCAAGTATAACTTGTTTAGTTATGTACCAGCAATCGTTTATTTTTCTACGTGATAGGAGAAGCAACGATACAACAGATCAGAATTTACATATAAGGAAGACCAATGACTCTCTGTACAGATCAGAAGGCCTTCACGTTCCTCAACAATTGTAAACTTTTACATGGGAGGTTAACAAGATGGATCCTGCTGCTCCAGGAGTATGATTTAGAAATCAAATACCTCTCAGAAAAGGAGCAGGTTGTTGCTGACACGTTGTCACGCTATCCACCAGAAGGATCTGTCGAGAAAGCAGTGGATAGAGAGTTTCGCATCATGGTGAATAGGAGGGACAAGAATAGTGAGATTAACAAAAAATAAAAACCCGCATGAACTGCCAACCCTCCAAAAACAGGACCCAAAGCTAGCCAAAGTATTTTAGGAATTAGAACAGACAGAACCTAAGCAGAGTTATTGCAGCAGCACACTATATTCATAATGGTCTTTTGTTTGGAAATAAAATCAACATTTCAGGGTTATAGACCATTTGTATTCCCGCCGGGATGGTAGTATCTGTAATTGATAGCTGTCATAAGGAGAATGAGCATATAGGAGTAAGAAAGTACTATATGATACTAAGAGAATCACGTAATTTCCCTAAAATGCATAAAATGATAGCTAAGGATCCACGTGGGTGTGACATCTGCCAAAAAACCAAGGTAAACAACATTAAGTATGGAGGGTTGATGAAAAATGTAATCGCAGAAAAGCCTCTGCAACTGGTATTTGTGGATTTGTATGAGCCCTTACCATCAAGCATTCAAGGAGTTCAGTACATTTTTGCGATACTTGACGTCTGCACCAAATATGTGAAACTCTATGCCATAAGGAGGGCAATGTCTGTAGCGGTTACGAATAAGGTACTAAGCCATTATGTACAGGAGGTTGGGACTCCCAATACTATTGTATCGGATCACGGGACACAGTTTTCAAGCAATAAATGGCGTGAAACGCTTGGGAACTTTGGTATTACTGTGCGATATACTTAGGTCTATCACCCGCAAAGTAATGGAGTCGAAAGAGTAAACAGAGAGATTGGAAGATTCTTGAGATTGTTCTTCCACCATAAACATGCCTCATGGGGAACATATGTTGCTAGGATTGAGATGTGTCTGAACTCAACCACACACGAGAGTACAGGCTTTACTCCAGTAGAGTTGATGAAGGGTGTTTGGTCTACTAGGAAATTAGAAGGGTTACTTGACTTATAATATTAGCCTTTTCTGTCGTCTTTTTCCTCGCCCTGCTTATCTTAAGTTGTTTCCCATAAGAAATCTTAAGTTTGACTAAAAAGTATTTGTCAAAAACAGAAAACAGTACGCTGATTAAAACTATTGTGTAGTTTGGAATGAAGTTAAAAGTACCTACTTATGTAAAAGTTTTACATTTGAGATTTGAGTACCATTGTGTTTGTTTTGTTATATTATGTAGTATGTACTTTATACTTGCGAATATTTTGTATTAAAATATTACGATAGACTGTAAACATTCATTCGAAAGAATAATGTAGAATGTCACTTAGATCTTAACAAGGAGTTTATTACTGTACATCTAATATGAACATTAATGATATGCAGAGAAGATTAAAAACATCATTATCAGTAAAATACTGTTGTCTTTTTACTTAATTCACATTTAAAAACAATATGTCAATCGCTTGTTTAAATCAATAATATTTATGCTGTTTGGATGTTAATAAATTATTTTTGAAAAATTTGTGGTCTATTAAACCTGTTTTTTTTATAATATGTTTAAAACAATTTTCCTTGAGTCAAGGCTAGGTTTAATTTTTATATTTTTAATGTTAGTGACTAGTTAAAAAATGTTAAGCCCAAGTCCACAATTACTATTTAAAAACCTACGAAGTAGCTTATAGAGGTATATATTGTTCGCAAATTGTCTTGCTTCCAGCAGTAACCCCCAAGTTTGAGGTGTGGGGGCTGGGTAAATCATAAATCTCCGCTACTGGATGTTCTCACTAGCTATTTGGCTATTTTCCTACATGAAGTTCAGGAAGCGGTAAGAGAGTTTAGTTTTGCTCAGATAGCAGACTTAAAGCCTTTGATTTAGAGACAAGAGCTATCATGCGGTTACTAGCCGAGCAAAAGAATACTGAATTTAAACACATGCAGGCATCAAGGTAGTGACGACATCCAAATGGTTTTGCTTATCGTCGTGAAAATCCAAATCCAAGTATCCCTCAAAGGAATGTTTGGGAGGGCTAGGACCCTCATATAGGACCTGCCTCCCCCAACGTTCCCAAAACACTGTAATTTTTTGTTCGGATTGGTGTGTTTGAAGTAGTTTCAGTTCCATGACCCCAGTACCTTTCAAAATATTCACACGGTCCTCACTGCATAAATCCTCTGCTTTGTATTTTTTAATAGGGTGAACAATTTTTTGTGTTCATATCAATCATCCAGGTTCTCTCCAGGTTAAATCATGTCGTCACCATTTTGAATCATAATGCTTGAATGTAGCACATTTTTGTTTTTTGTTGTTTATCACATTTTTGCTTACCAAACCCCCAGGGCTCTTTAAACTAGTGAAAATTGACATACAATGGTGACGATATGAGGAACGTAGAATTACTTTGTAGCATTCGTTCTACTTCATCCAGTACAGCCCTCATGTCAAGCTTATCTGCGCATCTGAATTACACAAATACATGCCTTGACGACGTGTCTGCGCTGTATAACGATAGCCCTACGTGATCTTTGGTACAGACACCATGATCCTGGAGACGGTCAAACAATGACTTGATTTGTCCCTACATCCAGCTCTGAGCATCCCGATCGCTCTCTGACTTCCCTAATTGGATGACCAATTAACGGCCCACGTAATAAAAGCGCCTAAACTATTTGATTCTCTCCTCAACGATACGAAGAGACACACCCCTAGGCAAACCTCCACCTACCTGATCTACAAGGCCACTAGTCAGAAGGAAGGGTGCCTGGGGTGCCATTGACAGATACCAACGAATCTGTAGTTTGGGGAGTGGACATTGTTCCAATTGGTGGGGGCCCTGGTCCATATCTTGCGAAGTCAGCAGGTGGTGGAGTCTTGTCTCCATGGCTTTTAGATAAGCCAGTGAGCACTTTTCCAACAGACTGGATGAGGTCTTCGCCACAATTTCGACCTTCAGCTTAACTAAAACACAAGATGTTATTATATGTTCTTATTTATCATGTAAGGCAAATACATCCTTTTCTTAAGTAGTTCATAAATACAATATTATTAAATGAATTACAATCAACATACACTATAATGTATCACCCAAATACCAATTTTGAAAAAATAATCAACCGTTAATATTCTTAAATTAACTTCAAGAATCACTGATAAGTAAATAACTATTAAACTAATTATATAAACAATATATAATGTTATTTGTCAATTTTAAGACTCCCTATCTTCAAAATTCACTGACATGTAAACAACTCTTAAACTAATTTTATAAAAATATATAATGTTAATTGTCAGTTTAAAAACTGCCTAGCTATCCATTTTGAACAACATAGTTAGATCCATTTTATAAATATTACTCATCATTAAATTTCTTTTAACTTTAGAGCTAGGGTCAAAATCCAACATAAGTCCAAAAATATCTAAATATAGAATTTTAACAAGATCCGTCAAATCGTTTCAGATGTATGCCCAGTGAGAGAGGAACAGACATAATTGTAAAATTCTTTTTTTTAGATTTAAGGGCACATAAAATATGTAAATATTAATCATATCCTGGAGGTTGCAAATATTCATTTATATGAGAAAATTAAAATGTTCTTACCCATGGAAGCGTCAATATTATCCATATGTGAAAAAAGTACCCGACTAATGCTTAAGGCCTTATTGCCAGTGAAATGGGGGTGTGTGGCCAATACTTCCGAAAACACCGTGATGCAGTCTTGCCTATAAAAGACATCCTATGACTGTCCCAGATATCTGAAACAAACATAACTATGTATTATTTCCTTTTAGTGTAGATGTGGATTAATATTGAACAAGCACAACAACCGAGGAAAACCTCCCATTAAGGTGAAAACACATTTCCACAATAATAACCTTAAGTAACAAGTCCTGCCGAGACTTTTAAATCGGGACACCCAGATCAGTAGGCCGGTTGGCTACCAACTGAGTTAAGTGGGAGACAATGCCTCACCCCATTAACTGCGCCAAAGTACCCTAATATGAATGACATCTATTTTTAATTTACAATACAGTTCTTTAACCTCTAATACTGATGTGGTCAACGGCTTACCTTTTGAATCGGTGGAAGCCCAAATTTCTGTATCAACAAGAGCTGTGCTATAACAATCCCGGGCAGTGCAGCAGTAGAGAAGGGCGGGTTCATGGAGCTTTTGGCAATGGCCACACTAAATTCAAGGTCGACCCAGGAGAGTTTTGATTGTTGGGCGCCACCTCGTTGGAGGTAGTGAACATGAACTATAACGAGGAATTCGTTCATTCGCAAGATGTAAGTTTGAATATCAACATTCCCCCTAGTAAGGCAGACCCAGACTGATAAGGGACCGTTCGGACAGGGATCAACTTCAGCAATTTACCTAAACCACTAATAAATATTACACCCATAGGCCTTCATATGTTTACCATGATCGAATCTGCAAAACCTGCTAATAAACAATGTAGACTAAAGTTTATCCAAACCATGAAAATGTTTCCCTAGTGTTACTGTATTAATTCACAAAATGAAAATGGCTCATATACGTTAGGGGTACCTACACAAAAAAGGAAAATCAAAATAACTATATTGTATTATAAAGTTATTCCTCTGGTCAGGCATTCTCCCAGCCATTATTAAGTATCCATCTTTAATCACTCAATAGATTAATAAACTCGGAAGCTCTAATCCTTAAGTAATTAGACGGAAACTCAAATTTAATCAAGGGAAACTCAAATTTTATTACACACATGAAAGTAGTTTTAAACAATTTCAAAACGGTATGAGTATTGATCTGGTACACAAGTCTAAGGGGCCAACCATCGGCAATGTTCATAGAACTTTCACTTAAACTTAACACTTGACAAAAATATTAAACTTTGAGAGCCCATATTTTGGTTGAAAGGGATTTCTATTGGCCCTAAGGCTTAGCATAATAATAATAATAATAATAATAATAATAATAATAATAATAATAATACTAATACTAATACTAATACTAATAATAATAATAATTAATAATAATAATAATAATAATAATAATAATAATAATAATAATAATAATAATAATAATAGCTAAATCAACCCTCTATAACCCATCATCCTTAAGAACTATAATAATGATAATAATAATAGTCCAATCCTAATAACTAACCAATAAGATACAAATACAGATTACGATATACCAAAAACAAATTGTGAGCTGCGAGTGGCCACTGCGCTGAAAGAACCTGATTAATGTGCACATAAAAGTTAAAGCTAACGCTCCCTAAAGTAGGCACAGGAGTCACACGGGCTCGACGACAGTCACTAGCGGTCACTTCCTCGGATAGTTCCACTTAAAGTCAATCTTCCTATTTCGGAATCCTTGAAGTTAAGTTAGAAAAAAAATCTAATGTATCACTTATCAGTCTCGGTGAGTCTGGTGACACGCGCGACCATACATTCCAAGCGAAACCTCAGAGGTATCCAAGTGTGTATGCGACTCAGCAACTTCACTCGTGAGTGCCTCAGGTCACCAGTCCTGGGTAGGCAACCACTGAAGAAGTACCACGGAGGTGGTCCGTAGTTGGCAGAACACAGTCCGGGCAACAAACTCCAGACTTCCAAACGCAGAGTAAAAAAACCTTCTACCACTAAATTTTAGCACAAAATACTCCCAACGGAGACAGAGGGTCTTCCCAGCACGAGCGTTCAAGTCCAGCACACACTGACGAAACCGTACCGCTAGACAGCCGGCACAAAACTAGTCTCATTTGCCTAGAAAACAGCTCACCGATCATTTTCTGACGTAGGTCACAGATAATTCATCGCACCTCTGGAATTCTGTAGCACCCTAGTAGATGAATTGGTCAATTTTGACGTCCAAGCATCACTGGAAGTATCAGTCTATTGTTGGCATGCTACCACAATAAGTAAATCCACCTTTAGTGGTCCAGGCTAAATATCTTAAGAGAGTTCCATGTGACGGGAGACGTTAAAGTGCACACCCCATCCCACATGCTTAGGAGCAATGTGAGACCTTCCGCTGACTCTTCAGCTTCCAACGGCACTCCAACAATCTCTATAGAGTCCGAGGACATCCATGGCATCACCAGCGATTTCATCAAGTGAAACAAAACCATATTAATAATTAGGCATACAATATTTAACCAACCATTATTATTAATACATTTTGTTATTATATGTATATTGATAATAATTACCTGGGCTGTGTGTACATCCCAACACATCACAGTAGATTTGGTTAAAATGGTCCATCTTTAAAGATTTGCGAATATCAGTCGGCCAAATACTCGTTTAAGAATGAATAGCTGCTCATATTTCAGATTCTATTTATAGGCACAGCGTCCACGTATGTGACGTCAGTAATCACCCTTGGCATATTTCTGTCTCAACATGTAGTAATATATTCCTGTCTCAACATGTGTTGACGTCACCAAGGAAAACACATTGCGACATCACCCGTAGTATATTCCTGTCTCGACACGTCTAGCCACCCAACTGGCTCCATCCCAAAATAACATCAATACGACCTGAATGTAGGTCGAGGTCAAATATTGATGATGGATGACGTAACTGGGGAAATCCTGCCCAAAATTGTCTTAAAGTAGGTCATGGGTTCAAAGGTTAATCTGTACCGGGTCGTCATGCCCTCTATTATGGTCCCCCAATCGGTTCTCCGGGCAGGGGCTACTTCGGGGATTCATGGGATAGTACAATTGAGAAAGAAATTAGGATTGGGGCGTGGAATGTTAGGAACTTAGCCCAGAGACATTACAATTAATGATTGATGAAGTAAGTAGGTTTGAATTAAATATTGTGAGGTTAGATGGTCAGGAGATGGTAGGATAAAATCTGGTGAATCCTTTTTCTACTTTCTCTCGACCCCTTGAAGAGAGAAGTATTGTGATAAAAAAATTGAACTCGTTATTTTGATAAATGTCGACGTTCCATGACCCCTTGAAACGAAAAATTTGTTTTTGCGATGCCGTCTGTCTGTTTGTATCACTGCCAAGCCGAAACCATTTTACCGATCGAACTAAAAATTGGTATCCAAGTTTTTTATAAGGTTACCCTTAGAGGTTTGTGGAATTAGATATCTAGCCTTAAAATTAAGCAGTTTACTGAAGGATAAAAAGAGAAAAAAATCGACACTCTCAAAATCCGCAGTGAGGAATCTGATCCAATAAATGCAGAAATTTTATTAGAGTATGGTTAGGAAGTAGTTTTAAAAGTGAACACTGAAAATAACTAGTAATAACGATATTAGATTAGAAATTATGAAAATAGTACAGTCGAGAAATGCATGCTATTACTTGGTCAGTAAGTTGTTGTCATATCACCTGCTGTCAGGGAATGTAAAACTCAGAATATAATAAACGATAATTTTACTGGCTGTTCCCTATGGGTGTTAACGTGCTCTCTTAACTTACACAACGAAAAAATAAATAGAATTGAGTCCGTATGTCAAGCTCAGCTCCCTAGGGCTAGTGGAGAGTTGTGAAAATGTCGGTAGCAGGTTTGAGGGAAATTATGCCAAGTGAAGTAAGTATAAGTTTTTTAATAAGGCCATAAAGTAATTTGTCTCATAAGATAGGGTCATAGTCCAATTAGTAAAGGTAAGAATTCTAACTTTCAAAGTAAACGGAATGTACGTGAACAAAGTTTGCGGATGTATTAAATGGATTAAAATGGACGAATGTAGGAAATGGCTAATCAAGGCAAAATGAAAGAACCTTACTAAAAAAAAGCCTCTCTCTGTATCACCTAATAGTTGTTTGTAGTAAAACTGTTCTTTTAGTCATATGTGTTCAAAGAAATTCGAGGGTGCAATTTGATTACAGATGTTCATTTTTCAACCTCCAGAAATATATAAACGTACTCTGTTAATTTGTAATATATATATATATATATATATATATGTGCATTGTCTTTATTTTTGATACAAGATAACTAATAAAGAAAAATGAGGGAAAAAACCAGAAAATTAATAATACATGTAAAGTTTATTACACAATCATATACTTACAGGTTGGTGCATTTTGTTCTTCTGTTTGAGGATCCAGATCTTCTATTCTTGGTATAAAGCCCTCCCTCAGCCTGGGTGGTATTCTCACTAAAGTGTTCCAAGATGGGCTATTCTCTAAAAATAACATAGAAAAATTGAATTTGTACACACACGGGCAACTAAAAATTACTCTTAATGAAATTACAGTCACTCAATTTAACACGCATATACTAATATACTGGTTACCTATTGAGCTGTCCCTCTTAGGCCTACTACTAATCCATTCTCCTAGACTTTTAATGAAACAGAAAGAATCACTCACTTAAGAGAAGAAGCAAGATTTTTATTTAATTCAATTAACCCTTTTTAAAAATGGATTTATTGGTGCTTGCTTTGCTTTCAAGAATATCAAGAATTCTTAATGGTTTAAAATATGTTCTAGTAAATTATTAGTTTAATGAAATGTGATTGAATACATTGCTTAAGATAGGTATATAGGGTTGATATGTTTATTTATAACTTTAATTTTATGAAATACTGGTAGCCTAACCAGGATCTTTTTTTTAATTTACAGACAACTTTAATTAGTTCTGTAATTTATGACGTAATAAAGCATACCTTTACATCCAACAAGTTTGAATGTGGATAAAAGTGATTCATTGGGTGCTACAGATATTTGTCTTTTATAAGTTCTGAAGAGCTTGAGAATTTCATAATTATTTCCTTTATCACAACAAGTTGGAACATGATCTTTGTATTGACACCCCTAAATGAACACAACAAATCAAAGGTTAGAGAAATTGGTAAACTACATAAAAAAATGTGGAGTAAATACAATTTCAATAAGTCAAGCGGACACAATTCAGGATTTTAATAAGAATGGTTTGAGTTAGATTGAAAGAGATAGGATGTAATTAGGTGGACTGGATAGAACTTGCTCAAGTTAGGGATAGGGTGTAATGAGGTAGACTTGATAGAACTTGCTTAAGATAGAGATAGGGTGTAATGAGGTGGACTGGATAAAACTAGCTAAAGATAGGGATAGGGTGTAATGAGGTGTACTGGATAGAACTAGCTCAAGTTAGGAATAGGGTGTAATGAGGTGGACTTGATAGAACTTGCTTAAGATAGAAATAGGGTGTAATGAGATGAACTGGATAGAACTAGCTAAAGATAGGGATAGGGTGTAACGAGGTGGACTTGATAGAACTTGCTTAAGATAGGGATAGGGTGTAATGAGGTGGACTGGATAAAACTGACTCAAGTTAGGGATAGGGTGTAATGAGGTGGACTTGATAGAACTTGCTTAAGATAGGGATATAGTATAATGAGATGGACTGGATCGAACTAGCTAAAGATAGGGATAGATGGCGTATGTTTGTAAGTGTGTCAATGAGCTTTTGAGTTTCTAATGCCACAAAGTAGGTTTTTATTTGAGAAAAGTCTGAATAGAGTCTATTTTCATTTTCATAAATTGTTTCAAACTCTCCCGTCATTCTAGTGCTTGTATATTTCCTGAAAACTCTACCTTCCTCGTCTCTATTCAAACAGTGTGGTTACAGTAAATGCGTATAACCCGGAAGGTTAGTAGCACACGGGTCAATAAAAGATGAAAAGGCACCTAAGATGGTGGTGGTACATATCGTCAATCGTCAGTAAGATCTTGGCGGGAGGGAATGAGGTAAATAGTCCAACTTACGTGGCGGTGTATTCGACTAGATTATGTATTTATTTAGTAAGGGCTATACATTTCAGGACATGTTATTGAACATAAATTTGAGATTCATATATGTAATTCTTATAATGCCATTGCAAGGCTTATTAAAAAAAATCTTTCAACGTAATTATTGTTTTGCTATTAAATGATTTTAAGGTGGGAGTGTAGGGAATAAGAGCGAGCTAAGGGCAGGATTTGTGAAATTATTACTTTTTTTTTCCAAACGAAATCAAATAATTTTCCATTAGAAACATAGAGTTTTATTTTCTTCACGTGATGAAATCATCAGTTCTTGAATATCTATCGGTGACTTAGAATTTAATCTAAATTTCTTCTCTTAATTTAAAAAGTTTTTCATCTAATAACACCATGTTCATGACAGATATTCAACAAATGTTGATATCACCGTTTGAAGAAAATTAAAATCTGTTGTTTTTGTTGGAACAAATGTTTTGCCAAAACTGTAAAAAAAAAATTGTCCTTAACTCGCGTTCCCTACACTTAAACTTATTTAAACTTTGGTCTTGAAATTAAACTGTTGGTCACTTATTTGTTTAAATTTTTCTGGAAAAATTTACAAGAAAAAAAGCTGATGCTTCTCAATTTGTTACAAATGGGATGAACATCTCTTTCATTGCTCATTCGTATGAACGTAGTACTTACGATTTATTAATAAATGTTTTACTAACGCGCCAGTCGTGTTGAGCCAGACCACCAAGGACGGGGAGATCGAGGTTCGAATCTCGGTCTAACTGGGGGTGGTTTTACCTAAATGGTTTTCCACTCTCCCTCCACGCAAATGAGGGTTCACTTCCTCTAAATTCAACCTTCCTAATTCCTAATCCATTAGTGTAATTAGTACTTAAGCGTATAACCCGAATGGGTAGTAAGACGCGGTACTAAAAAAAATGTTTTAAACAAATAAAAGAAAACAAAATGGCTCAGTTGAAAGAAATTTAGGAAAATGCTGAGTTCTAAATTCAATAATTTATCTCTATAATGTATTTTTATTTTACAGCCTGGGATTATATTGAAAAAAAGATATACAGTAGAGCGTCGGAAATCCGGACGTCAAAAATCCGGAGCGTCGCAAATCCGGATCGGCGGTGAGAGCAGGTCAAGTCTTGTACAAAAAACAATTAAGAGTCCTTACCCAGTAAGTTTCCATCAATTACTGTAGATTCTTTTTTTTTTTTCTAAAAAGTATTGTAGAGTTACTAATCTAAATTACATAATGTACATGTTATTATTCAATATACTTTATTAAAGTATTTTGTGTACTGTATTTTTCGAACCCTTCAGCCTCTATTTTGCAATACAGTAGACTCCCAAGCGTCATGTATCCTCTAGTCAATACATTACGTATGTATACAGTTAGTGAAAGCACATTTGAAAATCCGGACAATTCAGTAATCCGGATGGGTCCCGGTCCCGATCGATCCGGATTAACGACGCTC
>CABFWO010001171.1:8709-28514 GCA_902155825.1 Timema genevievae | reverse complement strand
AAAACTGCTTAGGGTATTACAACGAATATTTGTATACTACTTATTGAAACTTTGATCGTTAATAAACTAAACGTGCTGTTACCGTTACTCACCCCCATTATGTAAAAAAAGGGGGGGGTTTGTAAGACTTTTTTCTGCAATAAAATATGTAAATATGTAAATATGTATTACCGATTTTGACTTAAGATTACAAAACATGGAGTAAAAATTAACAAAAAAGGTGTCTTGGAGAAACTGTCTAGCTTTCCCCGTTTCCGAGATAATCACACAAGTTTGAGCTCAGAGACAAATGTATCTAACACAGCTAGCAACACAGCTATACTGGCTCCCTACCTGGCAGGAATTAACACTTGTCTTTGAAATCACACATGCATGATTATCTCGGAAACGCGGAAAGCTAGAGTTTCTTCAAGACACCTTTTTTTGTTAAATTTTACTCCATGTTTTGTAATCTTAAGTCAAAATCGGTAATACTTACGCTGACATATTTTATTGCGGAAAAAAGTGTTACAACCCCGTCTTTTTTACATGATGTGGGTGGGTAACGGTAACAGCATATTTAATTTATTAATGATCAAGGTTTCAATAAGAAGTATACAATACCACAATACCCTAAGCAGTTTTCATAATATTTCACACAACAGTCGTTTTTAGCTCTATCTTTAGGGGTGTATACCGCCCTTATTATTCAAGATGGACCCCAGGTTGCTGATATGAGTTATTCTATTTTCACCCAAGGAATAGCCTGCCAAAGTTTGATGCAATGTTTTAGATACACGTTGTGTATATATATATATACAGGATGGGGCCTTTCCTCGTCATAGCTCTTCTAATTGTATCCGCCCCACCTGTATATATACATATTAGTCTGATCACCGATGTCGAAAATTTGGTTTATTTTAATTTAAATATTACAAAGTAAATCTTCAGTACCTAATGATATAAAAGTTTTCACATGTGAGATTTTTTTATTTTGTCCCGTATAGAAGGTTTGCCTAAACAAGTTTAAATGAAAACTAAACTTTAGTGTTAATTTTAATACGATTCATTAGATCACTAGCCCTACCACATTTTAAATATAGGTTTTTTTTAGCACCGTGTCTTACTTCCCGTTCGAGTTTTACGGCTATGTACTAATTACACTAATGGTTTTAAGGATTAGGAAGGGTAAATTTATAGGAAGAGTACCCGCATTGGCGTGAAGGGAGAGTGGAAAACAATGTTTGAAAAAACCATACTCAGTAAACCTGACCGAGATTCGAACCTCGGTGTCCCTGTCTTCGGCAGTATTGCCTACTGCGAGAGTGGTGCGTTTGACCATGCTGCCACTGAAACTGTTTTATAAATAGTTAGTTTTATTTAAATTTACTCCACTTTTCTCAGAGTTAAGTTTGTGATAGTTTTCAAAGGAATTTTATTTTAAATAGTATGCAAAGAATATCATAATATATATATATTATTTTAGAATAAAAATTGAAAAACGTATTTTATTAATTAAATTTATCTGAATTTAAATAAGTATAATTAATTTTAAAGTAATTTTATAAGTATCAATATAGTTAATTTTAGAGTAATTTTATAAGGATCCATTAATAAATAAATTTAAGAATTGAAATAAAGATAAGTCTTGAATCCATGATATAGTTTTGAAACCTCCAATTCTTTAATTTTAGCTTCCCTTGAATATTCCCCAGTTTTAGCTTCCCTTGACTCTAACCCAATTCTGGCTTCCCTTGACTCTTCCTCAGTTTTATATTCCCTTAAATCTTCTCCATTTCTAGCTTCCCTTGACTCTAACCCAGTTCTGGCTTCCCTTGACTCTTCCTCAGTTTTATATTCCCTTAAATCTTCTCCATTTCTAGCTTCCCTTGACTCTAACCCAGTTCTGGCTTCCCTTGACTCTTCCTCAGGTTTAGATTCCCTTGAATCTTCCCCAGTTCTAGCTTCCCTTGAATCTTCCTCCCTTGGTTCAGACGTCTATTTGCTAGTTGACCTTATGGATGGATGACCTTACAAAGATACACACACCTACTGAAACCGTTCTCATTCAAACAAACTGTCTCAGTCTCACTTACTGACCATTTTATTCTCAACTCTACCCCCTCACCATCCTCCTGTTAAACCTCTTGGTCTAGTGGTTAACACAAATGACCACTGATCTAGAGGTCCCAAGTTTGATTCCCGGTGCTACCATATGTAGCTTTCCTCAAACGGAAATTGTCCCTATAGTCACAATGGTCTGGTTAATTAGGCTTAACCCGCTTCAATGGCCACATGGTCTAACTCTAAGGCAATATCCTCGCATTGAACTATACTGATAACGGGGAGATCTTGGTTCGATCCCAGTGGGGTGTATTTAAAGTGGATTTTCCTACGTGGTTTCCCACTTTCTCTATATCTCTCTCTCCACGCAAACGCGGGTACAGTTCCTCTAAATTCAACCTTCCTCATCCACAGTCAGTACGCCCATCAGCGTAATTAGTACTTAAGAGTATAGCCTGAATAGGTACTAAGACAAGGTGCTAAAATAAAAATTAGGCTTAATGCTGGGTGCTAGTGAGCGCGAATTTAGTGCGCTAATTTTGCAGTTTTTATCGCATAAACATTTTTTGAACAAAATAAATCAAATTTTTCTTCTATAGAAACATATAGTTTAGTTTTCTGCACGTGCTAATCTCAACATCTCAGTTTTATATTCCCTTAAATCTTCTCCATTTCTAGCTTCCCTTGACTCTAACCCAGTTCTGGCTTCCCTTGACTCTTCCTCAGGTTTAGATTCCCTTGAATCTTCCCCAGTTCTAGCTTCCCTTGAATCTTCCTCCCTTGGTTCAGACGTCTATTTGCTAGTTGACCTTATGGATGGATGACCTTACAAAGATACACACACCTACTGAAACCGTTCTCATTCAAACAAACTGTCTCAGTCTCACTTACTGACCATTTTATTCTCAACTCTACCCCCTCACCATCCTCCTGTTAAACCTCTTGGTCTAGTGGTTAACACAAATGACCACTGATCTAGAGGTCCCAAGTTTGATTCCCGGTGCTACCATATGTAGCTTTCCTCAAACGGAAATTGTCCCTATAGTCACAATGGTCTGGTTAATTAGGCTTAACCCGCTTCAATGGCCACATGGTCTAACTCTAAGGCAATATCCTCGCATTGAACTATACTGATAACGGGGAGATCTTGGTTCGATCCCAGTGGGGTGTATTTAAAGTGGATTTTCCTACGTGGTTTCCCACTTTCTCTATATCTCTCTCTCCACGCAAACGCGGGTACAGTTCCTCTAAATTCAACCTTCCTCATCCACAGTCAGTACGCCCATCAGCGTAATTAGTACTTAAGAGTATAGCCTGAATAGGTACTAAGACAAGGTGCTAAAATAAAAATTAGGCTTAATGCTGGGTGCTAGTGAGCGCGAATTTAGTGCGCTAATTTTGCAGTTTTTATCGCATAAACATTTTTTGAACAAAATAAATCAAATTTTTCTTCTATAGAAACATATAGTTTAGTTTTCTGCACGTGCTAATCTCAACAGTTTTTTAATATGTGGCATGAGCATGGTGGCATTTGGTAACAAACTTTTTACATTAAGAGAAAAAGTTGTCATTAAATTTTAGGACCCCCTTGACAGATATTCAAAGACTGTTGAGATTAGCATGTGCAGAAAACTAAACTATTTGTTTCTATAGAAGAAATATTTGATTCATTTTGGCCAAAAATGTTTATGCTATAAAAACTTCAAAAATACTTCCCTAAACTCACGCTCACTAACACCCCATCTTAAGTTAGGGGAAAGATTTCCACTGGCTCCACACCTTCATAATCACCATCATCATCATATTATCTCATTGTGGGTTTGACTCGTAGACAACCTCCAAGGTATATCCTGGGCATCGTTCTGTTCCCACAGAGCGGCTAAAAGTCTTCATACATGGCGACCGAACTAAGTATTGCATTTCTCATGGTTAAATACGACATGTTATGATTTTTAAATAACTTGTAATATGTATGTATGTTATGTAATAACTTACTAAAATATTCTACTGACATGAGAAAATACTTGGAAAATGTGTTTTCAGCTTTCCTTAATTGCCTTAATAACGTTTCAATTTTTGTCGAAGACAGAGGATCAACCAATGTAAAGAGAATATAAGGTTTATTGGCTGAAATTATGACGTCACTCAGTACACAAGCCAGCGTATTACATGCACAACGCTATACGAAAGAAAAATTAAGTTGTTAAAAATCAGGTCACATTTTGGAGCCTTAAAAAATAAATAAACCCCTAAAATCCAGACCAATATTCAATTAACAACATTACGCTACTTATTTAAAAAATATGTATGTATGGCTGTTTTCGTATTAAAATATAAAATGCTGTGTACTGCGTGACGTAAGCAATGGCATAATCAAATTCCTGCTAGTGGCGCTATCTTTCTATTCTCTTTACGTTGGGGTGAACCTAGTAACAATGACGCCATAGGTGGACTGGCTAAAGGGTGTACTGAGGTGGACTATATAGAACTGGCTCAAGATAGATATAGTGTGTAATGAGGTGGACTGGCTCAAGGGTGCACTGAGGTGGACTATATAGTAACTGGCTCAAGATAGAGATATGGTGTAATGAGGTGGACTAAATAGAACTGGCTCAAGGTAGAGATATGGTGTAATGAGGTGGACTAAATAGAACTGGCTCAAGGTAGAGATAGGGTGTAATGAGGTGGACTAAATAGAACTGGCTCAAGGTAGAGATAGGGTGTAATGAGGTGGACTAAATAGAACTAGCTCAAGATAGAGATAGGGTGTAATGAGGTGGACTATATAGAACTAGCTCAAGGTAGATATAGGGTGTAATGAGGTGGACTGGATAAAACTAGCTTAATATAGGGATAGGGTGTAATGAGGTGGACTGGATAAAACTAGCTTAATATAGATATAGGGTGTAATGAGGTGGACTGGATCAATACCACCTAAAGAGAAGGCCTGCTCGCTAGTGTTTGTGAACAGCGGTACGTCAGGGACTTAAGGCCACCTGTCTCGACAGGAATTTTTTTTGTTCCTCTCACAATCGGTCAGTTTAACGGCTTAATTAATGGTGTGTAGTTCAGGATGAGTACGAACTAGCATGGTTTTATAGTTTGTTTGTTAATTATTAAGGTACTACGGTTCATTGCGAACACATTACAATGTCGTTAACGCTTAGATGGATTTACTAAGATTGGTTTTAATCAAATTTGAATGTGTTGTGCGTTTTATATTGTGGTTTATATGGATTGTGTACCTAGTGTGGAATATTTTTTGAAATGTTACGTGCACTTTCAAGTGTATTCTAAAAAATATTCTTTGTGTGTGTGTATTATTATTCGGTTATGTGTTTTAATACTGAATCTATTTATATTTAAATATGGTTGATAAGTGTTGCGTACCAAATTTCCGGGGAAACTATAAAAATAAACCTAAGGTCCGCGTGTTTGGTTTTTCAAATTATTAAAATATTAAGAAGAAATGGTTGAATTCAATCTCTAGAAAATATTTTCAGCCCACAAAACATTCAAGGATAGGCCATATGAACATATTAATTTTATTGAATGCTAGTTTTTATAGACTTTACGTTGACACACGCTTTAAATCCATTGTATTGAAATCTTGATTATTTAAAATAAAATGTATAAAGGCTTGACAGTTAATCGTATTAAAATTTTTACTAATTAACTGATATGATTTTTTAAAATATTTTGTGAACTCAAAAATTGTAATCTTTAAGTAAATCTTCTAAACTTCTTAATATAAAACTGGATACTACTAATAGAATGAAGCGGTGCTCCCTCTCGTTTACAAATTGACAAATTAAAGCTAAATTAAATTGATGGTAGGCCTATTAAAAATATCATAGCTGCATCGGTGCTCACGCCGACTAAACTTCAAACTCGTCTTGTTTGGTTAGCCATTGGCGAGAAGGTCTAAGTTTGAATCCTACCAGATGTATGAGAGAGTATCTACCCGCTCTCCCTTAGTGTATATGTGGTCACCTTTTACATTATATAAAAATTCACTTTTTCCACTACCGCTCAAAAACCGTTAGGGCTACAAGCATAAATATAACGATAATATAATAAGAATGACGAAGGTATAATTTAGATTAAATGTACCTAAATGTGTGTGGAGAGAGAGTGGGAAACCATTTATTAAAAGCTACCCTCAGTACACCCAGCTGGGATACGAATCCCAACCTCTCCGTCATTGGCAAACCAGACTAAATGAACTTGACATTTAGACTGCATGCCTAACGGCGCGGATAAAAGTGTAAATAAATGCGAATAGCCGTGGTTGGGTAGTAAGATGTATTGTAAAATCAAATTCAAGGCTATGTCTATATATATACTTATATCCACAACACAATAACAATAATCAATTTGAATTTTTTAAATTGGATTGCTAGTTTTTCTAAATAGCTTACCCCAAATATAATAATTTATGATAAAATAAACGTTTAGCTTCAAACCATGCCTGTATTTAAATTCTTCATTCAAATCTTCCAGAAATGATTTTACTAAGTCATAATAATAAATAAAAATAAGTTTTTTTAAAACAAAATGGTAAATAAGTTTCCATAATAATTTTAATATGGACCCGGAAATAATAAAAAGCGAAGGAATGTTGCCTCAGAATGATTTTAACAAATATTATTAGATTTGGAATATTTGTTGTATTTTTAAAATTTACTATTAAAAAATCAAAGTACACTGGTACTTAATTAATTTCCAAATAAATTGATTACATTTCAAACAAACCCCTGTCTAACATTATAATTTTACTAAATTAAATTTTTGCATCAAGTTGAATTTTGATTATCGTAACACATGCAAAGAATGTGCCCAGCTTATAATATGTGATTGTAAACTTTTGTGTACAGGTAAATCCTACGTAATATTTATGACCTTTTTAAAGTATATCAAGCTAATATGATGTAATACTTATTTGTAAAATAATAATTATAATTTTAGCAATATCGGTTCACGCCCGCCCCCCTCTATCGTCGTCGTTTGGTTGGGATGACTCTTAGTAAGGGATGTGCAGTGCAAGACATTATAGAAGTTTGTTTCGATGTTTATTGAATTGTGTTAATAGTCCACAAGATGGCTACAATAGATGTAGACCTAATGGTAGTTATCTAAGATAATAAAATATATAAACACTTGAACACACCATCAAGCCAGTAATCCACGCGTTAACCAACGTGCCCATGTTTGATACCCGCGTGACGGACTTTCTTTTGTCTAACTCGCTATCTGATCACTACTGTGACTATCACGAGTCAAAAATGACACACACTACATTCTGGGGTTGCGCCCAGGTATCGGGATTAAACATGTCCGTCTAAAGTCCAGTATAGACCCCTTATCCGTAAGGGGTATATTACTCCGTAAGAGATCGACTACACACTAGCAGATTGATATGTCTGTAGAATCCTTCTCCTTAATTCCCTAGTCCTTACCACTCCGTAGAAGTTGACTCAACTTTGACTTTCTGAGGACTAGTCGATACAGTTTACAAAGGACAACAATATAAGCTTGCGCACACATCGAAATTAAAGCACCAATGGCATCATCACTGCAATCACACTAGCTAGCTCATGTTTTAAATACCTATATTATTTGTGACTTCACTTAACCTATCTTTCAAACATAGCCTATTCTGGACGTTTTATCAAAATATGTTGTGTAGTTACTTTTGTTAATAATGGTTCAGCTGCGATATCGTCTGCTTGCACCTAGCTCTAGAAAATTTCCTTTCGGAGAATCTACTTGGACGTTGTTTCCAGCTTTCCCATTGGTTGGCACGGTCACGGGATTACGGATACAGATTGTGTAGACGCGATTTCTATTTCTAAGGCCCATCAAGGATTTAAGGACTATAAGGATGTGGAGTTTAGGAGTAAAGCTTTACTCGATGACTAATAAGTGAGAAAGAGATTTACTCTCCAGACTTCGTTAATCGTCAACTTGAAAGGTGTCGGCTTCCCCTTAATCGTTATGTCTTTCCGACGAATCACTGAGGAATAGATATTTCAAGTAGGGATAACTTACAACACTCCATTGTTATAAGAACGTTTAACAGGTGTTGACGGTAAACCAGAGAAGTCTATGAGCTTCATTGTCATCATTCTATTCACTTGGCTGATTAGCCCACCACCCTATTATTAAATTTATAACAGCCACAAGATATTCTACTCTTGAAAGATTGAATTATTATATACATTTACAATGTGTTGTTGATAATAAATTAATGTAAGAAAATTATTGATGTAACTATTTGTAGGCTTGTAATAATTTTAGTGACTCATCATGGGTGGTCTCCACGCTTAAGATATTTTAAAATAATGTAAAAAATCACTCATTGGTGCACTTGAAATATCTTGGACTTATAAGTTTAGCTTAGCTAAGATACTTTTCATTGAAAATTAGCTATCCCAATACACTTACCATTATTTGAGCCCCTCATCAATGGTAGATTAGGAAATACGAGACTGATGACTGATGTTTTTGTCCTTTGCAGTTATAAAATAAAGTTGTGTAGTTTAAGTCTTACCTATTCTAATTTATATGTACGTTGATTAGGTGGTTGGTCACACGTATATTTTAAAATTAATGAGGCAATAATAATGCTACATAAACTTGAAAATGAACATTTTAATAAAAAAAAATATCTGATTAGCCCATTTCTTCTATGAGAATGAATAAAACCCACCCTTCTGTGCAGTCAGTTAGAATAGAACTAAGAACTATATGCAAGTATTTAATATAAGCCGCTTGTGCTCGGTGTTTGGTAATATGTGCATATTTCTCTGTTAATTTAGTGAGTCACGTGTTCTTATTATTAAATTTGATTCAAACCGTTTCCCACATGCGTCCTACTAGCATACCAATACCTTTTAATATATGTATTTCCATTTATAGATTTCGATGAATTTATTTGGAAGACTTAGAAAATAACGAATAAAATAAGACCATGCCTACAGATAAAGACTTATTCTAAAATAAAATGTCTTCTTACAGCTTAAAAGCGAAGGCTGAAATATATTATATAAGCTATATATATTTGAGTAGTATCTGTATAATGTATAATATGGTGAACTGTATGAAGTAAATAAATTAGATTTCAACTTTAGGAAAAAGCCTTTTATAATCATGAAAACATTCTTTAAATAGCTTCTAGAGAGTCTTCCAACTTTCAAAAATGTGTCAGAATCCCCTTTCTTACGAAGATTCTCCTAACATCCAAACAATTTCATCAACCATTCATATTTGTATCCCACCCCAGCTCAGAACGTGATTGCACCTCTGAACCAAGTACAGGAACTATTATGATACTACCCGCCTCGGTGGCTTAGTTGGCTAACACGCTAGTCATGTTGAGCTCGACTGCCGAGGACGGGGAGATCGAGGTTCGAATCTCGGTCGGGTGAACTGGGGGTGGTTTTCCTAAATGGTTTTCCAATCTCCCTCCAAGCAAATGAGGGTTCACTCCCTCTTAATTCAACCTTCCCAATTCCTAATCCATTAGCGTAATTAGTACTTAAGCGTGTAACCCGAACGGGTAGTAAGACACGGTGCTAAATATTATTATAATGATACTATTTAAGAAGGGAAATATACTCACCAAATATGAACATTCATGATCTCCCCGAATTGGTTCACCCACATATTACTTAATTTACATGGTATTTTGTGATATTTCTCGAAGCGGACCAGTTTTTCACATTTTGCACAACTCCTCAGTCCATGCAGTGTGGAGTAGTGGTGGTGAAGGGAACTAGGAGATGTTTTAGACAGCTCCACTATGAACATGCAATACATTCTGCTCTGGATCTTATCCTTGGGGTCCAAAAACGTTTCCAGATCCGAATTAGACACCATACCTGCAAGTCTATTCCATTTAGTTATTAAAAAATAGAATCTAGTGAGGACTGTTTACTTAAGAACAAACGTCAATAAAAATTAATAAAATACTAATCTAAATAAAAAATAATGTACTCACTTTGCATACAAATAAGTATAACATTTTCAACTAAAACCTACATAGTTAATATACACATAGCTGGGAAAGGAAAATTTAATGTATTTTTCAAAAGCTTCTGAAGATATTACAGATCATCAACTTTGATAACACTGCCTTCGAATTAGTTGCTAGAAAATATTAAGCTAAATCAATTTTATTCAAACATTTATTTCAATAACTCTAATTCAAAAACCAAATCTACAAAAGTATAGATTAATAAGTTCCCAAAATGTGTTTTTTTCCATGCTCCATGTCACAATATCTATCCAGGCTAACCCCATTTACACTTACCAGACACGAAGCTATTGACGTATTTTTCAGCATACCCACTAACGTGGCTAAATAATTTGAAATAAATCAAATTAAAAAAACTGCGTAATACAATAGCAAACATTAAGTAATACATTGTATACATGAAAACATAATATGATCTAAATATGTCAACATAAAATTCTATGCTTATACAAAATCTATAAAAGCACATAAATATCTTATGGAATCTTCTCTTTTTATAAAACGTAAATGTGATACATAAGTAACGTGATCGACCGTTAGGAACCCCAGTTCCTATGACGAGTCAAATCACTTACTACATCCTGTTTGATAGAATTGCCGTTATAATTACCCTACATCGCTCATTAAAGCGCTGTGCTTTCCCCCTCCAATTTAGACCCCCTTTCCACAAGATCTACTGTTATTTCCCCGGTTGTACAAACTTGTTAGTTCCTGTCCCATTTGAATTTTGCCCCATGTTTTGTCCCATTTGATTTTTGCCCCAATTTCTCACATTTGATTTTTATGTGTGCTCATTTGATTTTAATATACTCCCATTAGTTTTTAATGTGTGGCTCAGGGTTTTGGGTGGGGAGTGTGCGGACTTGGGCGTCGGGCACTCCTCCGCGCCGGGAGCATCTTCTCTCGACGGTAGTATAACATAAAATGCCAATGTCTTTGATACCACTCCACATCCGTGAGAAATATACTGTTATTTCCCGGTGGTGATTATATTAAAGATGTTTAAACAGAAAAATACGTGCTAGCACTGGCTCCACTGTGATATTCACGCCACACCCAGGGGAAGATTTACTGTTATTACTCGGCATGGGTGGTAGGGCTCAAGGGACATCAATCACACAAATTATCACCCAAAGTGACACGGATCTTTGTGTCGCACCATTTATTTGATCAGATCATGACGTGCGCGCTAAATGTCTCCCCCCTCCCCCCAGCCCATCACTCAATATCATTAACTATGTGATTCTAATCTACGGTAAAGGACGCCTATAGTAGGATTTTGACAGGAAAACACAATTACGCCAAGAGTCATGTGATCTGTAACAGACACTTTAGAGCAAACTATGTGTGAATATTTTAAACTGTTCCTCCTACCAATTCTAAACTGTTCTTCCTACCAAACAACTTAAATATATTCAAACGACAAGTCGTGATCTGATAGATACTGACCACAAAGTTTGTATTTTCTAAACTCCTCTTCCTACCAGAATCATATTATAGTTCTGTTCCATGTCTTCCTACCAAATAAATTAAATATATTAATACGTCAAGTCAGTGATTTGATAGATATTGACCGCCAGTAAAGGATTCATACATCAAGTCATGTGATCTGTAGATGATCAATGTTGATGTCTGAGGGCCATCCGCATGAATACATGATAATTTATTTAGCATCGCGCCTTACTATCCAATCGGATTATATGCTAATATGATAAGGGTGAGGCTGTGCACACGCAATTACGTGGATTTAGAATGGAAAATCACCCTCAGTGCACCCGGCTGGGGTTCAAACCACGATCTCCTCATCCTCAGCAGGCGAGCCAAACACGAGAGTGACGCCTTAGACCATTCGACCACTGAAGCGGACTAAGCCTCACATTGATTTATAATTCTCAGTTAGGGGCCACTATCTCTCCCCCCAAAAGTCTACTAAAATTGGTTGTATGGTATCGTCCGTCGACATACGCGGATGTAGGTATCTGTCATACCAACATGGAACACTGTTGGCGGAGGAGTAAGGTAGAAACGTTCAAGAGTTTACGTGGAGTGTGGGAGAGGGAAACCATTTATTGAGAACTAGTGACAGTACACCTTAGCGGAGATTCGAAACCCCTGATCTCCACCGCCATAACTAGATGAGTTACACTAGGTATCCGCCATACCAACATGGACCACTGCTGGCGAAGATAAAGAGGACTAAGGTAGAAATATTCTAGCGTTTACGTGGAGTGAGGGTGAGGGAAACAATTTAGCGAGAACTAGTGACAGTACATCTCAGCGGAAATTCGAAACCCCAACCTCCCCTGGCATAACTAGGTGACTTTCTGCCTAAATGTTTATATATTAACTAAGATAATGTGGTAAGGATTATTAAGAAAATGTTCTAGCATTTTACCAACAGTTTACCCAGCAGGGATTCGATTCCGATCCCTCCACCAGAATAATATGAGCCTGACATTTAGATGGCTTACTCACAGGGATTTGAACCTCGATATATTTCGCAGGGCTGTTAGAACGATCATCCAATCAAATGCTTCCTTCAAGTGGTTGAGTGCACCCTGCATTTGCGAGTACCCCACCAGAATTAGATGAGCTTGACATTTAGACGGCGTGCCCACAGGGATTCGAACATCTATATCTTTTGCAGGGCTGTTAGAACGGTCATCCAATCTAATGCTTCCTTCCAGTAGCTGAGTGCACCCAGCATTTGCAAGTCCCCACTAGAATTATATGAGACGGACATCGCTAATGTCTGTTAAAACGGGCGTTCAATCAAATGCTTCTTTCCAGTGGACTCCAATGCACTCTGCATTTCGAACCCCGATATCTGTTGCGGTTCTTGCACTGAGATACTCATGACCGTACACAACGATGATGAAGACATAATTGATCAAGTAACGGTACATTACATCTAATTTATTAACGAAGCTAAATTAAAATGTATTATTAACCAATAGGATGTGAGAAAATATGTAGGCTACATCCGTATGAGATTTTGTAAAAAAACCCTCGCAATTTGAAAATTTTCTTATTCTACTTCTGACCTTCAAGTGGTAAGAAGATAAAAAATGAGCTTCAATCGCACCACAACAGGAGGTCAACCTGACGGAGTAAACGAAGGTATGTAAGCATTGTGGACAACATTATTTATGTTATTAAGTGTTACACATTGTATAACTACTGACCCCTAACATTTATATTATGAATTTAACTGTGAACTTCATTTTTTTATCGGTTTTACTAGACTTTAGAGACAATTTTTAAATAATTATGACTCATATTAACATTGACTTTATTGTATTTATTTAATAATTTAGTTTACTAAATAAAAATACTAACGATGACTTTCTTTCATCAAAACAGTATAGCCATTTTAAGCAATGAAGAATAATATTAACATTGACTTTATTTAAAAATTTAGTGTTTTTTTCTAAACTTTATACCCATTTTCAAATAATAATCAGGAGTAATATTAACATTGGACGCTCTATTGACTGACTCTATGTAATACAACTGTTATGTATCTTTCGACCCAAATATCTTCCACAGTGTATGTTTTATTAGGATTTACCGAAGACTGCCCGGAGGGGAAGAGGGGGCATCCATGTTGGAGAGCTTTACAGAGGACGGAGTTAGTTTGGCCGAAATAGCTGCATCACATGGCAAGTTTTGTGATTAAGCTGTTTGTTCAGACAGTACATATTTTTTTGACCCTCCCAAATATTTTGTTTTCAGTGTTGGAGGGGTGAAATTTGTTTAAAGGTAGTTTACAAATAGGTTGTTTTAGGGTTGTGTACAAATAGCCCTGGGATTAGACATTTTAGAATGGGTGGGTGGGTGGATCGAAGAGTGTAACAAGATGAAATTCCCCAGAGTTCTTTGGTCAAACTACTGACATGTAAACAATGTGCAATATGTTTTAGAGCATTACGAGTTCAGCGGATTAGCGGGTGGAAGGTGTTCATACCGACAGCTACTACAATGACGACATCTATAGGGATCTGGATGAGATTGGCAGTATTCTATGTAAGTAATTTTTATGTCACGCACACTAAGCATGAAACCTGGAAGTTACAGCAGTGGAACTAATGTGACTAGATTATACTTTTATTCTCTATGTGCGTTAAAGTTAATGACTGCATTCAATAGGTTTGATCTACCCCTTCCCGCTCCCTCATTAGCGACGGGTTTCTTAATCTACTGCCATCCACGGTGACAGCTATAGTAGAATTTTGGTAGTAAGAACAGTAGTTACGTCAAATAATGTGATCCACAACTTTGATGTTGAATGCAGACAAAAGTTTGTATTTTATAAACTGCCAGAATCCCACAATTTAACATATTTATAAGTCAAGTCATGTGATCTGAATCTGGCACCTTTATAGATATTATTAATACCTATAAAATAATACAACTAATATAGTAAGATACTACCAATGTTAACAGCAATTTTCTTTACTGTTCTTCCAAACAAAATCATCTTATAAGAGAAAGCTTACGCACCTATGAAAGATTCTCAAACGCTCAAATTCAAATTTATCTGTAAAATTAAGTCAGCAAATTCAAAAAAAATTCTAGGGTAGCTTACAAATAATTTATTTAAGAGTGTTTATTGTGATTAACAAGATGTTATTAGGTAAGTTTTCTTCCAAGTTTGTGCGACTGTGTTATACTATAAACTTGTGAAAAATTATTTAGGGTAGCACACAAACTGTTCGTAAATAAGTTAATGTAAGGCTTTCTTTAACAATTTGATGTATATTTATTCCAAATAAATTAATTTAAGACTTTATTCTAAAAAATTATTTAACTTTTGGTACAGGGGGAACTATTTTACATTATAAAAAATCAATTTAATCCATTCTAAAAGTCACCCTTATTGACAATATCTCTAACGTTCAGGACTATTTTACAGGGTCAATAATTAATTTAGTGGTTATTTATAGTAATTTGCTCTCATTAGTTGGTGTACCGGTAGTAAATTATGCCACGGGAAACCTAGTTTGTGCTGTCTGAATTCCAACTCTTTTGTTTAAGTTCAACTGGAGGCGGGAAACACCAATACAAATCACCCCAACAGGTCCGTTGAAGCAGTGGCGCTTTCAGATGGCACCCCGTCTCCAGGGCCTCCACCACCTCTAAGAATCGGAGATGAAGGGGCGCGGCTGTCCAGAGCCATCCACGTCCCAGCAGAGTATTTTGGCAGCAGCCGCCCCCACCCAGAATTAGGGGTCTGGTAAATCAGGTTGGGTGAGGGTTGTCTAAAGGTATCACCCTTCGAATCGTCGAGGAGAGAATTGAGCAATTAAGGTAGTTTTTTATGTTGGGCGTGAATTGGTCATACATTTGGGACGCCAGAGAGCGATCGTGACGCTCAAACCTGGCTCGAGGAGCAAATCAATACTTTTCTAGGGCGTCTCCAGGATCACGGAATTAGCGTGGAGGATCACGTAGGTCTGCTATTAAACAGCACAGACTCCTCGTCAAGACCTGTATTTGTGCCATTTAGAGGAGCAGATTAGCTTGACGTGCAGGCTGTGCTCCCTAATTTAGAACAAGTGTTACAAAGCAATGCTTCGTTCCTCAATTCGTCCCCCTTGTATGTCAAGTTACACCACCTTAAAGAGCCCTGCGAGAGGGGTATTCATAGATTTGATAAACTTTCTTCCGTTAGTACATATAGCCTTAATAGCAAAGGAATCATTACGATTCAAAGTGGCGACGACACACTTTGCCTTGCCCATGCATTGATTGTTGCCAAAGTTATATGTGATATTAAAAGAGAGCTAGGATAAATGGACGTGAACACCGATAAACAGATCACAATGGGTCATCATATTCAAAAACTCAAAGCAGAAAAACTATGCCGTGATGCCCGTGTGGATTTTTTGAAAGGTGGTGGGCTCACTAAACTGAAACAATTTCAAACATACATCTTCGAATACAAAATCACAGTGTTCAGAGAACGTCGAGGGAGACAGGTCCTATATGAGGGGCCGACCCCTCCCAAACATTCCTTTAAAGGCTAGCTTGATTTGTATTTTCACGACGATAAACAAAACCATTTGATGTCATAACATCCTTGACAGCCGCCTTTAAGTGCGAGTAATCCACCGTGAGTGTCGTGTGCCATTTAATCATAAGAGTGTGCACAAATGTGAATCAGCGTGAAAAAGGGCTACGCTAAGGCGGTTTGCAGTGGAAGTCGATCTGTGGCCTGTAAAGACTTTGGGCGTTAGTTCACAAACCAAACTTGTTTTGATAAGCATTGCAGAGGTCACATATCGATCTGTGATGTAAAAAATGTTTGTGAGGTCTGTGGGTAATTTTTCAGTTTGGAAAGAGCAGAATTTTACACAGGTGTTATGAGAATCTTTGTAGAGTATGCGAGACATATCGTTATTTTGGTCATTTCCGCTATATGAAGCAGGCCCCATTCAAGCCATCACTGGAAAAGAGCAATTTCTTTTTTGTATTATATGATTTTGAATGCAGACAAGAAACGCTTCTCCAAGTTTCGGTCAGCACCTACTTGCAAGAACCTAGCCACTGTGTCACGCAGACGTGTTGCAAGGCCTGCCTTCATATCGATGTAAATGACCATCACTGCACCGAGTGCGGGGGCGATAGGACTCGCATATTCAAGTGTGATGCCACAGTAGCCCAATTTTTTGGATTTCTCGAGAAATTAAAACAACAAAATTTAAGAACATCATCCTACTAGCCTAAAATGCCAAGGGCTATAATGGAAATTTTATTTTAAAATATATGATGGAGGTAAGAAAATGGGCTCCAGAGCTCATAATTAACTGTGGGAAAATCATATACATGCGTTACGGCCTACTCCAATTTATTTACTCGCTGAACTTTCTCCCGATGCCGTTGTCTAAGATGCCCAAGACATTCGGCTTGGACGAGTCCTTGGCCAAGGGACATTTTCCCCATTTTTTAGATAAAAAATAAATCGTGGGGTTTCAGGTCACTTGCTGCCGCCAAAGAAAGACTACGGCATTGGTAAGAGGTTGAGGGAAAGGAGCACTTTGAGAATTGGTATGATGCTTTGGTCAAAGAAAATTATATCTTTGATTTTAACCGCGAGTTGGAACTGTATTGCGTAAAAGATGTAAATATCCTACTGAAGGCCTACCTAAAGTTTAGAGACATGCTCGTAGAAAAAGCAAAGGTGGATCCTTTCAGAGAGGCTTGTAAAATCGCAGGAGTGGCCATGTTGGTTTACCGCCAACGTCACCATAAGGAGAATAACATCGGTATCATCCCTAACGGTGGCTACCAGTGTGCAGACCAACAGTCGTACGTCACTGTATAATGGCTCTGCTGAGAGACCCACCAACGTCGTGTTTCTATCCTTCATGCGGGCATCAGCCGTGAGGAATATGTATTAGGGCGACGTGTGGATGGCGATGTTAAAGCTGGAGATACCACCACCGTCTTCCAGTTCTGGGGCTGTTATTGCCACGGGTGCCCTTTCTGTTATCCTTACATGACCACCCCTATCAAAAACAACCGCCATGAGTCCATGGAGACGCGCTATGAAACGACCATGGCATGCGTGGAAAAATTTAAGAATGCCGGCTACACGGTCGTAGAGATGTGGAAGTGTATGTTTAGTGAATGAAACGTACAGACAAGGACTTGAAACAATTTTTACTCCAGCACCAGGTGCACAGCAAGGAGCCCCCCAGTCCCAGGGACGCATTCTTTGGTGGGTGTACAAATTGTATCAAACTCCTCCACGATGAAGACCTTTCTTGTCGGAAGAGGATCGAGTACTTGGACGTGTGTTCATTGAATCCTTACGTTTGTTAGTACAAAAAATATCCTATTGGCCACCCCAAAATTCACTTGGAATCAAATTGTTCGTCTATAGATCAAGTAGAAGGCATAGCTAAAGTTACCGTGACGCCTCCGCGGGATTTATTCATGCCCGTATTATCTACATGGATGCACGACAAGTTAATGTTAATCTTGTGCAGGAAATGTGGCTAGGATAAAAATCAAGGCGCATGTCAGCACAACGACAAGAAAGATTTATGGTTGACAGGCGTCTGGGTGATTGACAAGATCCGGAAATCCTTTGAGAAAGGCTACACCGTTGAAGCCGTACATGAAGTGTGGGAGTACAACGTATCTGTTTACAATCGTCAGACACGTTTTGGCGGATTGTTTCATGGGTAAATTGATTCTTTTTTGAAAATTAAACAAGAAGCCAGCGGATGGCCAGAGTGGTGTACCTCACAAGATAAGAAGTTAACTTATATTCAAAATTATGTGTCTAAACTCTTTTAAAATTTAATATGGGAAAAGTTTGGGCAAAGACCCGATTTCCCACACGTAGCCGTTGTCAAAGATTATCAGGGCATCCATAAGTACCCAACGGATCCGTACATCATCATGGACAGCGTCATTGATGTTAATAATGAGGTTATATTCCTCAATTACAAGGATGCGTGTGACGCGTTGTGTCTTAACTCTAACACGAGTGTGGTGGTGGCATGCTACACGACTGCTATGGCTAGGTTGCACTTATACAACATTCTTGACAAATTGTGGGACCGCGTTTTATATCATGATACAGATAGCGTTCTATTCACGGAATGCCCCAGCGATTGGAGTCCGCCGACTGGAGACTTTTAAGGTGACTTCACTCATGAACTTCAGGATTACGGTCCGGGAAGCTATATTAGCGCCTTTTTATCTGGTGGCCCCAAGAATTACGCGTACCAAGTTTGTGTTGGTGGCGATCCTGCCAAAACAAAAACGATGTTTAAGGTTTGCGGGATCACCATAAACTATGGCAACCGGAATGACGTTAATTTTAACGTTTTGAAAGCGATGGTCACCGAACAGGCTGTGGAAAGGTATATACAGGTACTGCACAAAATTGTAAGAAAAGGTCTTGCGACTGTATGTACCATTTCGCAGACTAAAGTCTACCGTCCCGTGTACACCAAACGACGGATAGCTGAGGTTTATAATACGTTGCCATTTGGGTTTCAGAGTGTTTGTAAACGCGCTCACCATGACTAAAAGGTGAGCATTAAACGGTCTGAATAGTCATCTTTTTTCTTTTATTCTAGACTGTTCCACTGACATAATTTTTAAAAGATTTGTGATTTTTTTCATATTTTTTTCTGCATGAAAACACGCATATCTTTTTATTGATTTATTTTATGCACCCTGGATACTGTATACATTTTTTTATCCACAGGTACAATCCTTCACCTAACTAATTATTTTTAGTCAAATAGAATTAGTTGTTTATATATATTTATTTTAATTCTAGTCAAACGTGTTTATTTGTTTGTTTTTTCTTGTACATATGTTAAATTGAAACCATCTCTATGTATATATATATATATATATATATATATAATTGGACTTTGATATTTTCCCGAGCTATTTAATACCGAGGCCACTATTCGCGTTACGACCTCAAGAAATTGATTATTGTGTCCTAAACATGTATAATATACTTCAAGGTGTAAGATATATTTGTAAATAAATATTCTAAAACTAGCTTTTTTTTTTTGTAAATACATATTTCAAGTATGCTTTTCATGGTGCGAGCTATCTTTGTTAGAAAAATTCTAAAACTGTTAATTGTGTAGATTATGAGTGTAAATAAATATTCTTAAACTGTTTTGTTTGTGTTTTAACCTCTACACTAAAACACCTCCCCCCCCCCCCCCCCCCCCCCCCCCAC
>CABFWO010001170.1:117612-200069 GCA_902155825.1 Timema genevievae | reverse complement strand
AAAAAAGAAAGATAAAATATAGATATCCGAGTGTGATTCTTTTATAAAGCTATATTGTTTAATAATATATATGTGTTTCTCTACCAAAGTAGCTACTCCAAACTCTCTTGATTATCTAACAGAGAATGCATTTTTAAGTATTTTTGTTTTATCTCAACACCTTGGAGAGAAAGTATTGTGATCGGCAAAAAAATTAAACTCGAGATTTTGATAAATGTTGATCTTTCATGACCCCCTGGGACCAAATTAATTGGTTTTTGCAATGCCGTCTGTCTATAGCTCGGGTTTGAGCCAAAACTATTTTACCTACCGGTCTTAAACTTTGTATCTGGGCTTCTAGTAAGGTTCCCCAAGGGGTTTTTGGAATTATATATCTAACCATATATTTAAGTGTAGTTTACTAAACGGTAAAATGAACAATCAATTTTCTTGAAAATCGTATTCAATGATTCGGTTGAATTTTACATATAGACACTCTTCCTCAATAAAACAAGATGGAAATTCTCTTTTTCTCATGAAATTTACTTTGAGGTTACTTTAAATAAGATACATTTTCCAATTTGGATCATTTTTCCGCAACTATTTGAAATACGATATAGCTTATAATTTTAAAGTCTTAGTGCTATTAAAAGTACAAATCTTTTATTTAAAATATATTCTTATAAAAATAATAATTTCTGAACTATTTTCCATAATGTAGATTTTTTTTTAATTAGGGTCTTTGAAAATGAATTTGATACTTATGCTCTTTGGTGGACAAAGATGTATCTCTTTATTCAACTTTTCTGCCACAGTGTTCCCAGTTCCTAATGCGATAAAGTAAGTAAGTATAATTGTATATTATTTCATTTATGATATTTAGTGTAGAGTTTCTACAACATAATCTAGACCTATTATTTTGTTTCATAAATCTTGTGGTTTTTTTAATAAATATCTATTTTAAGATAAAAGCAAAAGAAATTCATTGTGGTGCGCCGTTCAATTATACTACTATAAAGCAACATGGCTGACTCACCCACTCACTCACTGACATTAATGTTTACCCACTTCCAGATGAGCTAGAAACTTGAAATTTGGCAAAATTATAGCTTCTAGCCTGTAACCGACGAGAAAGTTTCAAGAAGTTTAAAAAAAACTTAATTCTTTACCCCCGAAAACAATTCAAAATGGCGGAGAAACTTAGTAAGTAAGGACATTTCTTTGGAGGTCTCTTGTGGCTAAACGGTAATACCCATCAAAAGACAGATTGTACCAACAGCCACGGATTTGGAGAGATCCACAAGTTTTATCCTATTACTTTTTGTAGTATCTCCATCGGTTATTTTAGGTAAATTTAGCACATTTTCCACATATTTTTCAATTTTCTGACACAATTATGGGACATCTAAAATAATAAAATTTGGCGGGCATATTGGCACATCTAATTTCCATTAGCATGCCAAATTTTTATGATTCTAGCTGCCCTATAAGTATAGAGAAAATAAAATAATATTTGAAATATACAATACAATACCAGTAACTTTAAGTTGTTACGTTCAAAACAACGCTGAAATTACATTAATTTACATCCACTTGCAAATAAAACTCACTGGTGGTTTAGGGGCAGAGCCCCCAACTAGCAAAATTCCTCGTTGGGATGAATAAACCATTAACCTTCTCAATGTGACTGATGCTGTTGTATGTTCATAACAGTTGTAATATTTTATATATATATATATATACATTTTTTGAAAATTAAAGGTAATTCGGTGAGATCCCTTGAAAGAATTTTTCAAGTCATATCCTGCTGTGTAGTATGATGTCATCAAACATGAAAAAATGTTTATTTGCTGAGATACGGGATCTTAGACTGGTGACATGCAGGAATGTTGTTAATACGCAACGGTACCAGTCGTGATATCATATGACTGAATCATTGCCACCGTATGTTTACATTGCTATTTCCTTCATGTTTCTTTAGTTTGCTGTAATTGATAATCACCTGTGGTCACCATTAAACATAAAAATACGAATTTAAGGAAGGAACTCAAGGAAAAAAATAATTTTTTCAACAAAAATATAAATACATTTTTAAATAATCAGGTTTGTAATTTTTTTCTGTTTGAAACACGTACTTTTAATTGAAACTTATATTTTATGATTGATAGGTATTTTATAGCTTAATTTACAATGTTTTAGGTAATTTAGTTTTTGTATTTATCAACTACAATGTTATACTTTTTTTTTCTAATAACAAGCTACGTTTTGTACCAGTTTAAAATTATTATAATTTCCTTTTTTTTAAATAAAGTATAAAAAATACAATATTATTAAAATATTTATTTAATGATATTGCTTCAATAATAATATTATGTATTTAAATGTGTTTTTTATTAATGTTTAGAACAAACTTGCAAAGTTGCATAAATGCAACGAACTAGTCCTCATGATAACTTTTTATCTCCAGTCCCCAAGCACTAAGGGAGAAAATATATATGATGTTCGGATAATCATAGCCCAAACTGCACATATAGCTTGTTTGAACCAAAATTAAATCAGAATTTGTTTTTTTTACTTACATCCGGAAACCTACGCTAATAGCATTAGCTTTTGTTAAACGTTTTGAGGTAAAGCGGATATTTATATATAGGAAGGATGCGGATCTTACGAATTATGTTTATAGAACTTTTTGCATCCGCAATTTGAAGGCACGCGCGAATTTGCTATTTTGCCACGGTAAAATTTTTATTTCTAGCTTGGTTAATATAAATGCTTCCGAAGATGGAGTAAGTGGTATGATTCGTAAACACAGCTATTACCAACGAAAAAGCTTAGGAACAAGATTTAAATATTATCAGGTTCTAAGCACCAGGGGTTACACTAAGGACTATAATTATTATTACTATAATCTCAAGAGTTGATAGTTAACCAAACTAGCTTCACTCGTTGAGAGCTCCACCCCAAACCCCCAGTGAGTTTTCTTTGCATGTAAACTAATATAATTCCAGCGTTGTTTTGAACGTAACAGCTTAAAGTAACCGTTATTGTATCATATGTATCGCACCTACTTTAAATTTACTCCGCCATTTTGAATTTTTTCGGTGGCTAAAAATTGAATTATTAACTTTTGGAATTTTCCCGTTGGTTACAGGCTAGATGCTATAAGTTTGCCAAATTTCAAGTTTCTAGGTCATCTGGAAGTGGGTAAACATTAATGTCAGTGAGTGAGTGAGTGGCATCCATAAAATATAACATATTACAATTAGGTATTAAATATTTAAAAAAAATAGCACTCTGATCATCTTTTAACCAATATTTTGTGAATTCTAATAGTGAAAATTATTAAAATAACCATGTCTTTTTTTTAAACTTTTATCATGTATAATTATATGAAAGATCCAATTTGGGGAGAACATTAATTCCAAAGGGGCTTGGGGTGTTGAACAATGTCTACATTTCTACTAAAATATCTGAATTATCTCAAAAGCTATGTATGGCATAATTATATTCTTGGACAACCCTATTGGAATTAGAGCATCCCTGTTAATAGAATACTATGGTTTGTTTGAATTACGATTACGAATTGACTACACAAACGAGGGTTTATCTATCCTACATTTACGATGTCCGGTTTAATGGTTATTGAATTTGTATCGACTAATAAAAATGAACGGTCCCACGCGTCCGTAAACCTTGACAGGGTCTAAAACAAGGGCTCGTTAATGTTATTAGTTGCATAGTCTCCCCACCCCCCCTCCCCATACATACGTGTCAGGGGAGAGGGTATTTCACTAATTCCACTGCACCCCACTTGTTGACCAAAGTAGCTTCCACGCTCTCAAATATTGTCTGCGGCCTTGTTTCCCAGAAGTCCATTAGGCAGAAAGCTGGAAAAAGGGTGGAGTAAAAGGGGTTGAAAAGAGAGTAAGAGAGAGAGAAAATCATTCACCTGTACTACCGGCGTGGTCACCCTGTCGGAAAACATTTGCGCACTGCCCGGCTTTATGAAACGAAATTGCCCGCTTCACACGTGGAAGAGTTGAATAAAGGTGACTTCAGAGGCAAAATGGTCTTCTTGCTTATAGATAGCCAATTACAATCATTGTGGAAGTTCTGTGATTGTAGATTTATACATATGACACTGATTAAAGTCTAAATCTGTCAGTTATCACAAATTAATTCTGAATTCTAAGATAATATATCACTTAATGAAATGTTTTTCTTTCTTGTCAGTGTTCATCCCAGATTTAAAATTTATAAAAAAATCCTACTGCAAGGGCGAATTTACATGTTCACCATATTTTGATGAAAAGAATATTTATCATGAATGTATAGCAGGTACTTACGGGAACATTGAGAAAGAAAAAAATAACCCAACTCTCAACTATTATGTTATTGTAAAATAATTTTGGTTTCTCTACCAGTAAAGCTTAAACTTGCTGAGAAATGTAACCAAATCTACTGAAATATAGCACCTTTCTATTAAATATATATATTTATTTAATTATATGTATATATATAAAGAGAGGGAGAGAAATAAATAATAGAGAGTTAAATCCTGTTAGTCCTGTGTCAGTCCTATTTTGTAATGGGAGGCCCTAAGAGCCTAAACTCGTTTCACGACTAACAAAAATGTATCTTCCAAAAAAATTAAAAATTTTATTTGTATTTTGACGTTGAAATTGATTGTAAGCCTTGATAGTTGTCCTTGGTATACAATGTTTCGAGAGAGTTCATGTATATGATACGTCCGACACTTTGCACGACGCTAATATGACAAAAACTCTCCCTTAGTGTATGGGAAGAGTTGCTGATAGCATCTTTGGACTGAGTTTGTTAGAGAATAATTCTAGTCTCTGAAATTAAAGAAAAAATTCAATTTTCAATCTCACTAAATAGTTGATTGTCCTTATTGGTTTGAGAAAATTTTGAATACCCTTTTATCGTGTGAATTTTTTTTAGTAGTTTCTAATTATCTGATGGTCGGAAAGACTCTTAAAATAGTTCAAACGATGTTTCCACACAAAGACATTCATAAATGTATCTGTATGTCACCATACAACCACATAATAAACCAACTAGACCATGTACTAATGGGTATTAGGCTAAAAAAAGATGTATCAGAGATGTAAGAATGATGATAATTGCAGACATTACCTAGTCGTTGTGAAATTCAAACAAACAATATAAAAAGGCAACTCAAAAGTTAACAGTAAAACGAACAACATAGTCATAAGCCTACTGGATGACAAATATAAACGGTAAGAATTTAGAATAAAAATAGATAACAGATTTCAACTACTAAGTACAGTGGAATACCAATAAGAAACAACAAACACAATAAGGATGGATATGAAGGAAGTGTTAATGCAGCCCAGAAAAGTAGGCCAACTCTAAGGAAGAAGGGTTTGTTCAATGAAGAATGTGGAAAAACTGTAAGAGATAGAAATAATGTCAAGCAAACGGTGCATTCAAATCATAACAATGAGAATAGATAGATTACTAAGGAACTAACAGGGAAGCAAAAAGGATGATTAGAAAAGAGAAGAGAAAACAAATTGAATAATAGCTAAACAAAACAAATATGATTACATTCAAAATCACACAAAACGATTTCACAGCATGCTTTAGGATTTAAGAAAAGGAAACACACAAATAAATAGCATAATGAAATATGAGAATAGGAACATCATCACCAATAAAACCGATAAACTCAAAAATATTTGGAAACAGCACTTTAGCATCTTACTGAACAACCCAACTAAAAATAAAGACAACGACAAACCAAACCATTTTCCAGTATGCTCAACCATAGGTTGAGAAACCTACGATACATGAAATAAAAGAAGATATAAAACTATTCAAGAAGCGCAAGGGAACTGGAATAAAGACTATTCATGAAAAAAATGCTGAAAACAGGAGGAGAGGTTACACATCAACATATTCATAGGCTAATAACACGTATATGCGCAAATGGAGAAATCCTTGAAGAATAGACTGAAGCAATCATATGCCCGATCTATAAAAAGGGGGACAAAATGCAAACTAAGATCTACAGGGGAATATCACTACTGTCCCCAACATATAAAATACTATCAAGAATACTGTTTAACAAACTGAGCCCATATGTAAATGAAATATTAAAAGATGTACAGGCCATTTTCAGGAGTATTAAATCAACAACAGACCACATATATACATTGAGACGGATTTTAGAAAAGAACTGGGACAACAAGAAAGACACATGATGTTTATTCATAGATTCTAATAAAACATATGACATAAATCAACAGGAAGCAAATGTGGTAGACAATGAAGGAATTTGGAATACCAAATAAACTATTTAGGCTGACTCAGATGTGTGTGAATAACTCAAAGTGTAGAGTGAAAATAGGAAGAGGGCATCAATGTAACTCCTATATGAGTCAGGAGCTAGACAAGGAGACATAATATCACCAACATGATTCAAAATAGCACTTAACAAAAGCTTGGACAAAATATCGATTGAAAACACAGGAGTCGATTAAGGAAGAAAAGTTTGCATTCTAGCTTCTAAGGATGATAGTGTACTGATTTTTAAAACCAAACAAGATTTGGAGGAACTGGTAGCAATCGTAAAGGAATAAATTGGATAGATTTGAGCTTACATTTAACGAAAACAAAACGAAATTTATAACAGTTGCAATACAAAGAAACAATAAACAGCACACCCAAATAAATAACCTCAGGTTTGAAAGAGTCAATAATGTCAGCCACCTAGGAGTGAACATCAACCGACACAATTAACTAGAACAAGAAATATCAACAGGAATCCAAACAAGCACAAATATTTACGTGTGCTTTATCCAGGGATAAGATCAAATCTGTTCTCATCAGACCAATAGTAACATATGGCAGAGAAACCTAGACAGTAACAGATAGAACAGCAAGGAAACTAATAACATTTGAAAATAAGTTGCCGAGGAGGATACTTGGACCGATAAGAGAAGGAAGTATAGAAAGATCAGAGAATGGTAAACAGAACCTGACTTAGCATTAATCATTTGGAGCAGAAGATTATCGTGGTTTGGTCATGTCCAAAGAAGAGGAGATAGCTTCATAAAGGATATGAGTGAAGGAAGACCTGATGATTAGCGACAACTGGGCAGACTAAGAAACAGATGGAGATATAATGTAAGGAAGGAATAGGCTAGGTGTGGAAGAGAGAAAGGATAAGTAACAGGCAGGGGTGGAAGAGTCAGCTCTGCGTGAGGTTAAAGACAAGATACGGTTTGAATGGCCGTTGAGGAATAAGAATAAGAAAATTGTATTATACTTTAATTTACTATCTTATATTTTTTCATATTACTTGTAAATTGGCAAAGTAGAATAATTTATTTTTCTAATCAATTTTACGTTTTATTTACAAGTAATACATTATTTTGCTATTTTTGTTAGAAAAGAAAAATAGGGTAGGTGTGTAAGACTTGACCTTGAGTTACTTTTAAAGTTTTTAGGGCCACGAAAGTTTGACAAGTTTTAAAAACGGACCTCTCTCAAAGATAATTTGGGGAACCCTGTCCTAGAATATATGTAAAACACCAACGTAGATCTAGATTAGGTTAAATTATAAAACAATTTAAACTTTGAAATAGCTCAGTTTAGATGTTATTGATTCGAAACATAACTAAAAATAATCCAATGTTATAAATATATTAAAATAGATTGAGATCAACACGACAGTTTGGGAGAAAATAGATTAAAAAAATGAATGGGGTGTTTTACGCCTGTTCCATACATGACACACGTTTAAGCTGTGAGAAATCTTTTAACCGTCTCTTTACGCGTCGAGAGCCATTGCCGTTTGATAAATGGGTCGTGTATCCACACATTTTTACATCGTATTTAAAATCAAAACAGACTCACGTGTGATATGTTGGCAGATGCATGTTTTTAAAATGAAGTGGAATAAAAGAACTTCCGTATGTTTCCGAAATAATATACGTGAAACAAAATGGAATTTCCTTTTTTTTTTAACACATTTATTTTTTAAGTAAAAAATAGTGTACATAGCGGATGTGTCTATTAAATGTGTGTTCCAACTGTGCAATATTTCTTCTTACATTTTTACAGCTATAGGGCGTTTACGTCTTTCACATGTGTTTAAGCTGGTTCATTAGTTATGAGAGTCTTTACGTGTTTATCAAGATATGTTAAATTAAATTCCTTTTCACCTGCAGTTACGAAGGATATTATATAAACGTTTGTACTTTAATAAAGAGAGATAATGATTTGGGGCTTTATAGGGTTTTTAAATTATTTGGTTGTGTATTGTTAAAAATATGTTAAATGATCTTAGTGTAGTCCTTTACTTTTATTTCTAGTAACTACTCTTCTTTACTATATTAATATGCAACGTATGGTTTTAGCTGTATTAACTACCTAAGTTACACATGAAGACTCCAGGTTACTACATTACGATATGACGTCTGGTTTGCGCTGTATTACATATCTTAGTTACACATGAAGACTCCAGGTTACCACACTAAGATGTTACGTCTGGTTTGAGCTATACTAACTACCTAAGTTACAGATGAAGACTCCAGGTTACCGCAGTATAATGATCCATCTGTTTCAAGATGTAACACACAGAAGTTATACGAAATTTTTGAGTTAATGAGAGCTATTTAATACTAGAAGATATTGCTGTTGAATTTGCGGTCATATTTTAAATACCGGCCTTGTGTTCTGAAAGTTATTTACCCATTGATGTTTCCCTTTCGCCTTCTATTTAATTACTGGTATGTTTCCCTTTAAATATAGCATACTATCTCTTTAATTGGTACAAATATTCTGATATTATGAATGAGTAGTATAAGTACGCAAGTGAAGTAAGAATATATTTATTATAACTGTTCATATCATACCTCACATCTCATTGTGGTAAACTTAATATATTTAATAAACACTTTATAATCTGAAATAAACATTTACAGATTGAGACATATTGTTATTTTGACACCATAGAACTCCTGGCCACTTATATGTTAGTGATTGCTAAAAACATATATGTATTTATTTATTTATCTATATTGAACCTTTCTGAATAAATTGCCCTTTTTACTCTCCTTTATTGTTGTTTACAAATAATAATACATCAAACATATTTTTTATTTTCAAGTGTCTATTTGTCACTTTATTTAGTTTAATTCTTAATAAAATAAAAAAAAATATATGCATTCAGTTTTAACTTTCACATACTTGGTATTTAAACAACACTTTTCTATGAGATTACAAACTACTAATTCACATTCAATAAATAAACATGTGTCATAAAATTACACTAATTGAATCTAGTGTATTTTGTTTCACTGAGTTATTATATTTTAATTGTTAATTAATTTTACCGAATGTGTATTGCTGCACAGTAATCGCAGTACTTGCAATACTATGTTTCAATTCCAAATATACGCCAGAGTTAGGTAAAACATGGGTACATTGAACCCCACCCTCCCTATCAATTCCTGCGGGGGTAGGGATTAAGGGTAGAGAATAGTGTGTGAGTCTTAAAAAAAGTAGTGCAACTTTATAATAATGATTCTCACAAAATTTTTTTTAATCTTGATAAGTCTTATAAAATGTAATTGCATGTCTTAATATTTATTAATATCCAAACATGAGTTCAACGAGTCGCTAATATATTGTTTTGTAGCTATGTAGCGGAAAAGTGAATAAGTGGATACTATTTTTAAACGGACCCTTAATTAAAACATGCTCCGATACTTTGATCAATCAAAGACTCTATGTTGAAACAAGGAATTAAAAAATAGTAATAAATAACATGTTGAAGTAGTGCTAAGTGTACTTATGAACATGGAATTAGAATTTCTTTGGTTACCAAATATTATATGTCAGCACCAAAAAGGTTTTTTAATTTGTTTTTCTATTTTATTCAAACTTTTATTAACTTATTTAGATATGTTAATGTATATATTAGTTTTATATATATATATTATAAATTATACCTATATAGCCTACTATATATTATACACACATAACCTATAAAATAGTGTCTCAGTGATAATGTTGCTAAGTTATATTTGCGTTTTTTTTACTTACCTAACATATATTACATTATACCTTTCACGTCCACTCATCCCACCTCCCAGTCAAAAAACATTCAGTTATCTTTAAAATTTCAGATATTTTTGTTGAATGAAAAGAGGGCTGATGCCTATTCACCTTCTAAATTTAACAGACTACTCTTTCGTGACCACCCAGTGAAAATAGCTATGACGTCACGCTTCCAACATACCAAGCTAGTAAACATAAAACTTTAAAATATTAAGGTAAAAAACAAAATTGTGTCTGACATGCATCTAAACCTTCCCGTTGAACGTTCATACCTTCCTCGGTGGCCGCGTGGTCTAACGCGCTACTCTCGCAGTAGACTAGACTGCCGATGAATGGAATATTGAGGTCCAGATCTCGCTCGGAGGTACTGAAGGGGTTTTACAAAAAAAAATCCATTCTACCTTCACGCAAATGTGGGTACATTTCCTCTAAATATAGCCTTCCTAATCCCTAAAACTACTATTATGCCAGGCCTCCACCGTGGTTCGGATTCCACGTTAAACTGTAGGTCCTCCATTTCATCTCACAATCACCCCACCATTGCACATTAGCGTAAGTGCGTATAACCCGAATGGGTATTAAGATGCGGTGCTAATAATAATAATAATAATAATAATAATAATAATAATAATAATACTGGCGTTATTATTACATAAGTGTATAACCCGTACGGGTAGTAAGACGTGGTATTAAAAACACCTTCATATTTAATTTTATTTTGTTAATATATTTTAAGTTTTTAAATCCACTAGTGTTGGTTATTGTTGTTTTGTAGCTTAATTTGAGAATTCTCAAGTAATGTGAAATATTTTTTTTTAATGTGTAACAATACATGGCTGATATTTTTCGTTTACTGTAAAACCATATTTTTAACAACAACAAAAATTCACACTCTTGTGAAATGAATTTTTCATTCAAGTATTTCAAAACCCTTTTGTGTGGCTGTTTTCCGGGGGTATTTCTAATTCTAGCTAAGTGGTGGCATTGAAAAAAAGGTAAACATTGGCTTTGCACGTAAAAGGGAGATAGATTATAATTTTCTCCATCTGGAGACATCTACACGCCGACCCATTTTTAAACCTGGTGACATATCACGTCCTTCCAATTAACTAGATTGCCTTGACTAGACGAGGCGTTAAATTTTTTTTTTTTTGTTTATTCTACGATTAAACACTATAAACACTATAAGATGATTAACAAAGCTTGAAAATTTCAAACTTTTTCTCTTTATCGTCTACAAACATTTTAGGAAGTTATTTATATGAATATTAATAAGGTAATATATCCCTCTATAGTTTTTAAATGATAACATTTCAAGGTAGAATTATCAGTGATTTACTTTATTTTAAAATACAGTTTTTACTGACATTGTGTTTTAGTTTAGTATTTTTAGTCATATTCTATTATTTAATGTAGTGTCTTAGTGACACACATATTAATGTAGTATTTTAGTGGCACATTATATTTAATGTAGTGTTTTAGTGACACATATTTAATGTAGTGTTTTAGTGACAGATTATTATTTAGTTTTGGGTTTTAATGATTAATTAGATTTTATTTTAGTATATTTAATAAAACTTAATATTTTAAGGTAGTAATAGTAATGATGTACTATATTATTTTAATGAAGAACTTTTAATAAAAACTCTATTTAAATTTAGTATTTTTAATGTCAAAAGACATTCTAATTTCTTATATATTTACTATACAATATGTTTTTAAGGTAGCATTATTAATGGTACATCATATTGTAATGTAGTAGTTTAATAAAACACTATTTTAATGCAATAATATATTGACACACTGCATTTTAATAAAGGGTCTTAGTGTTGCACTATATTTAGAGATGATAATTGTAGTGACACACTATTATTTAATGTATTTTTTAAATGACAAGCTTTATTTTAATTTGGTGTTTTTAGTAAGATAATATATTTAAAGGATAACGCGAATTTTACGTTGTATTTTGATAAACAATTTCAACAATTATTTTCTGCATCGTATCTTACAGCCCAATAAAGTTATCCAAACACTTACACTAATAGGAATATGTATAAAATATAATTAAAAGTAAATATAACATCAGGTATGTAGAGGTGATAGTGGAAAACCATTTGTAAAAAAATCCCTAAATATATCTGGCTGGGACTTGAAATTCCACCTCTCCGTTAGGGAGAACTGAGTGTTTTGTTGGTCTAACACTTTAGAATTCCTAAGAAAATGTGCGGGTATATTTGATAAAATAAGTGAGTTAATCTTTCAGTTGAGTAAATTCTGCATCTTTGTATATACGGAAAAAAGCGTAAATTTCTTTAGACATAATTATTGTTAGTGACATAAAGTTGTATCAAAATGGGAAATAAAAATTAAATTTAATTCTTTACTTCCTACCTTCCTTCATTATTTCGAGTTAATTTTTAAAATCATAAATTTCTAGTACTCTGGCCATTAAATCAAGTCTTTGATCCATCACTTTAAACATATTAGTTATAAAAAAACGTACTTGCGTGTTAATTTAAATCCACGAGATTCAAAAACTGCTTTAATGGTCACAAAGTATAAAGCGTCAGCCTTTTAATGGACTGAATTACTGGTGACGGTGAGGTATAAGTTTTTATATATTCTCGATTTGATAGGATAAGATTTCCACAAAATATGTGACATTAGATTTTCCAACTTATCTCCACGCTAAAAGAAGTAAATCTTATATAAATCACCATTTTCATTCTAAACCTTATAGTATGCCATTTTAAAAGGTATTTTTTACCGTATTAATATATAATAATCATTCATACTTTCTGATTTCGTTTATTGTATTTGTGAAATGATTAAAAATACATGGTACTTTACACAGAACATAACTGTTTACACCTTTATCTTAAAATTGACAACTACCAAAAACTCGTAGGATTAGTGATACGAAATAGTAGGTACATACAATGTTGCGGAAACACTCCATCAAATATCAAAAAAGAAATAATCTACTCTGTTATTTACCCTATGGTATTAGGAACAAGGAACAATGTTACAGTAAATTAGAGAAAAGAGAAATATCTTTGTCAGTAGAGCTATCCAAGGTCTGTTCCACCTACAGGAAATGAGAGATGGGTAAGGGCTAATACGTAGAGTATGTGACGTGATAAGGGTGTGACGTCATTAAACTACGATTTCCTAAGAGTATGACTTCTATTATTGAATAAATCAGACTTGAATGAATTATTATATTCACCCTAGACTAATGCGGGTACATTTAAACTAAAATATTGTTTTGTTATTTGACATATACTTTTTACTTTAAGGTACATTGATAGAAATTATTTATGATGAGAAGGGTGGTGTACCACACAAGAAACACCATATCCACTATTACTGTGGTTGTTATATTTATTAATAACGTCATATTTAAATAGATTTCAAAGACTTAATTTTAAAAATAATGTAAATAACTTTATTAATGGGAGGCGCAAGAAACACCGTATCCATCATTACGCTGGTTGTCATAATTATTAATGACGTCATATTTAGATAGGCTATAAAGTGTAAAAGAATTAATTATAAAAAAAATATGACTCTTATTACAAATATATCATTGAGATATGAGGGAAATATTATGAGAAATGAAATATAAACACACGTGTATCACAATTTATTATTTCACATCACGATGAGATAGAACCTAAATGTTCATAAGAAATTCAAATTTATCTTATTCTTTTAAATAAAAAAATCTAAAACATCCACAAAGATAAGACATGTTTAAAATATAATAATAACAAACTCAATTTTTTTAGGAAATCCACCATAGACTACAATAAGTTATTTTCTATATAAAATTAAAATAATTAATAATCTAGATACAGTTAAAATAAAATTTCACCGATATGCCAATAATAATTTCTAGTTTTAAAAAATGGGGTAGTTGTAAAAATAAAACTCTAGTTGACTTGATTTCCAAAAATATTAATATCAAAAAAACTTTATTTGAGAATATAATATCAAGTATAGATTTGTAGTAAAAGAAACATTAATACATTGAGTTCATTCTTATAAAAAGTAATAAATATACACAAATTAAACAAAAACCTTGACAATACATAAACCAATTATGAATGGTATATAAAATAAAACTTTTTATTTACCAGATTAAAGTAATTAGAGACTAAATATTATTTTAAACTACGTTTGTTTTTTACCTATCAACTATGAAGCACATATTAATCTAATTAGAGAGTAAATACTAATTAAAATTTAAACATAAGTTTTTTTATCTTTCAAAGGCTAATTAATAAACTGAATTAAAATTTCTAGCTTCAGCTTTTACTTTCTGAACTCTATACGTAGAGAGAGAGAGAGATAGAGAGGAAATAAAAATAAAAAAGGACGCTGGGTGGTTCTATAAATGACTAGATCCTTAAAACAATATTGATTAACACCAAAATATCAGCATGTTTAAGATAGTTAACTTGGTGGGCAATTTAATAATAATAATAATAATAATAATAATAATAATTAATGAAGTGAATTTATATATTAATGTTCAATTACTAACCTCTTTCTTTTTAAACCTTCAAACTGTTTTATTTATGGTCTTCCAGAGCTTCTAATATCTATATTATAATATGAGAATCAATCCTGTCGTACAATAACAGTAAAGAAAGATATTCGGTATACCAAAGATAACCAGAGGACATATCGCTAGCGGTCTCACAAATGAGACTACCCATACTCTCAGAAAAACAGCCCAATCTACAAATATGAATAGTTCTCTTGATTTTTTCATTAAAATAAGTTGTTGTATCAACAGTAAGTGAACCATTGATTGGGTCTTGACTGTCAAATATAAAATCACACTCTTGAAATTCTTCTAGGGTTGAAATGGTCCCGTAGTACGTATATAAATGTTTGTTGTAGGCAAATATTTCACACTTACAACGTAGAAAACGAAGATTTTCAATAGTGTTCATTGAATAAAGTCTTCCGTGTCTTCTTAAATAGCTTCTAGAGCTCCATCAGATACACCAAAATACCTTGGACGATAGCTTGAAGAAATATTATGGACTTTTGTCCACCAAAAGCATAAGAACCAAATTCAATTTCCAAGACCTGAATTAAATTTTTTTTATATCCGCTCATAATTCATAAATTATTGTTTATTTTTTAAAAAAAATCATGTATCGTTGTTACAACTACAATATTAAAATAATAATTTATTTCGTATCTTAAATAGTTGCGGAGCAATTATTAAAATTGGAAAATTTATCCCATTTAAGGTACCATCTAAGTAATTTTCAAGAGAAAATTAGAGTTTTCATCATGTTAATTATAATAACTATATCCAGATAAAAAGTTTAATCAAAAACGTTAAAGTTAATTTTGATAAAATTGATTTTTTATGTTTTTGCCCTTTAGTTATCAACCCTCAATTTTAGAGTAGTTCCGAAAACCAATATCTTTTTTTTGTTTCAGGGGGTCATGAAACGCAGATATTTATCAAAATCTCATGTTATATTTTTTGATGATCAAAATAAATTATATCCGACGTGTCAAGATGAAGTATAAAGTTATAAAAAATATAACCGCTAATATCTTATTTCCTAACAAAAATAAATTAATTTAATATTAATATGATTTTCCTAAATGGTTTCTCACTCTACCTCCAGCAAGTGTGGGTTCACTTCCTCTAAATTCAACCTTTCCATTTCCTAGCTCATTAGCGTAGTTAGTACTTAAGCGTCTAGTACGAACGGGTAGTAAGACGTGGTACTAAAAATAAAGATAACTTAGTAGTAGCTGAAACAATAATATATTATATATCGCTAGAAAATATTTCTTTGACATCAAAATTGATAACATTTTACTATGGAAGCAGGTAGTTTTATTATATATGACACTTTCTATCAAAAGTGACAGCTGAAGCTCACAAGACTTGACGTATTCATGGATGAAATAATTTTTAATAAAGTTTGTATGTTTCAAATAATGTCCTTCACACCAGGTTATTAATACACTTAATCTCATTAAATCGGGCTGTGGCAACTATACCTAAGTGAGATCCAAGCCTCGATATTTCCTATAATTCACAAAACATACCGCCTTTTTTTTTACAATAATAGGCAATAAATATTATCATTTATATATTTATATACGCTGTATGTATATTTTCATATATATTTTATATACATACATGGCTTATACAAGCCAACAAATATTACTATTCGTCCTAATTATTTGCATTTCTATTATGCCAATGGTGTAGTGATAAGATGAATGAAATTCAGAGGTAATGTATCATCATTTGTGTGAAGAAATTGTTGGAAACCATAAAGCAAAAATCAAACTCATTAAACACATTAAATATTTATAATCTAACCTCGCTGTCACTAGAAGGCAAAACTATGTAAACCGGAAATGAAATTTTGGTACCCATGGATTAAAATAGACGTCCAAAATATTATTCTTATTTAATAAAATATACACAGATATACGTTGATAGTATTTTTAATGGTAATCTTTTCTCTACTTCCCAATAATAAAATCAATGTAAATCAAAAACATGTTTCAAGAGGGAGAAAAATAAAGTGCGGAATTTATCTAAGCTACGAGAGGGAAATCAAATTTCTACTCGTTATGGACGATTCACAGTAACAGATATAAACCTTGATCGGATCTGGGGCTTGTCCAAATATGTTTAAGTATGTTGGAAAGAGGGGGAACGAGTAGCAAGAAAGATCTAGATTAGAAAATATAAAACGTAGAAAAGTGTTGACTATTGAGAAGGAAAGTAAATAAAATTAATCAAAACTAATCAAAACAAAAATAGGATAATGTAAATATAACAGAGATAACTTGATGAAATAAACAGACGAACAAAGTAAGCAAGGAAGAGTAGAATGACAGAGGACAGAAGGGTAGGAGGGTTGGAGAGAGATATATACACACACAAAACGAGAGGAACGACTGCGGCTATAAATTGATCTATCCGGTTTTGACTACGTTTAGTTCGTGGCAGTCGCTGTGTGTTATGGCATCCATCCCACTTCTGACACCACGTGCCGGACATTTATAGCTAAGGCGTGCTTGTGCGCACCCTCCCCCCTGACTCTAACCAGCTCATGCCTGGGGGATCTCTTTCCCTTGCTGATCACCGTAATGAGCCGGTATGCTCTGATTAATGAGTACCTTCTCAAACATTACACCCTCCGGTTTAGGATACAATGAATGTATACAGCAGAGGGGAAGTCAATATTTGAAATGGATGGGTGAGTCGTGTGTTTACTGTAAGTATGTAAAGGCAATTGAATATAAGAGGAGGAAAAAAAAACTACATCTTGTACAAATTTGAAATCTTTTAGGTGTTCCAAACTGTATTTTTGAATTCCTGCATTAGTTAATAAACAAATGTTGAAAAGCACCGCTAAGACATGTTATTCCCGCAAAAGTAAAAGATGGAATTTCAAATATTTTTGCTAAAATTTGAAAAAATTAAAAAATAGAGACACCATCCGTTCATTAAGATATCTATCCAATTACCCGATTTATTATATTTAAAACTATTGTACACCATCTTTATTTTTTAATTTTATTTTTGTAAGAAGAAAGCAATAAGAGAATTATTTTATTTGTATGTTTGGATCATAACGTTGAATATGCCCTCCAACACAGTAATGGTGTCTTTATAATTATTATATAATTTCCTCTGTCTGTCATATTGTATAATGTATATAGGGAAGATGTTGGAATTGTACAATAGATTGTATACTTTTATATGAAATAATATAAGATTTATACTTTGAAGGCAATCAATATTTATTTCTAACTATACAACTAGAATTACTAGCTTATTTATGACTAGAGTTTTAATATATATATTTTAAATTTGGCTACACTTGATTTTCACTAAAAAACATACTAAGGTGAAGAATCAAATAGCCGAAACTATTATTTGTGCATTTAGAAATCCATCTAGATATCATATTCTGAAAGTAGAAAAATGAAACCTGGACACGGAAATTGAAACCGGGACCTTCCTGTACAGTTATAATAATAATTGTACAAGTGGCAATAATAAGCCAACTACCGAGTCAAAGATGGCTGCGTTATCTAATGGCTTGTGAGTAAATCCGACGATTTCCGCACGTCCATCATAGACTCTGCCTTAAAAATATGAGTGAAGAATGACCCTGGGCAAGGATGACTCCTGGATAGCTCAGTGGTAGAGCATTGGCGTACTAAGCCGAAGGTCCCGGGTTAGATTCCTGTGTCCAGGTGTCATTTTTCAATTTTCGGGAAACTAAGGTGAGCTTATTGATGATTGTTTTTAAAATTCATCTTAACATACTTAAACTTATTTTTATTTAGCACCGCATTCTTTCAATCTATACGCACACGTACTAACAATAAAAATGTGTTAGGGAATAGAACTTTTGAATTTATAGGAAGTGTACAGGCTCTTGCGTGGGGGGAGGGTGGAAACACATTTAAGAAAAACACCCTCAGTACACCCGACCGGAATTTAATTTATATCTTTTATATGAGTATCCTAGCAATATACAGTTTTTGTTCCTATGAGAAAAATTTATTTAATGGTAGCTCACTGAGAAGTTTTGGAAAAATAAATGCTATGCTATAATAGTAATAATTGATTACAGAGAAAGAATGCACACTCCTTTAGACTGAAAGGTCCTACCTTTATTGATTACATTATGGCCCTGTTTCATAAGCTACATTATAGTGGGATAATGACGGGTAAGCTGGTTATTTTAATTGGTAAACGAAAGGCACGATTTTTTCGTACCACTTCTAAAGATTTTAGTGAAAATTTAAATAGGTAAAAGTGTAACTAACGAAATCTTTTTGACTCATAGCTTTGAACATTAAAACTGATATAACATAATCTTTTGTGCTGGAAAACTTAAAAAAAAACAGGAAATTTGAAAAACTAATACCTGTAAATTTTGAATTGGTGCATGATGAAACTTAAGTTTATTTTTAACGTATAATATTTATAATATTAATAATGTGTTTACTGGTTATATATTTATAATAAATCTGAAGAACTAAGTTTATAGATATATTATTTTGACCCCGAAAGATTTAATTTTATCCTTTACTCACGATGCTATCTTAAAATATATATCATAGTAGAGCCATACCAGATGAACATAAAGTTTAATCAATGTACCCTTTAAATTATTCTTTAAAATGGTAAATTTAAAAGTACAAATTAAAATCCCCTCAACATAATATAATTGTAGTAAAAGTCGACATCCTGCTTCGGTGGCTGCATAGCTGACAGGGATTTTCAAGCTTTTTAAAACTAAGAAACTCTTTCACCAGGAAAAATACATGTTCAGGACCTCATTAAATGTTTTAAACTAATAATATAAATGTTTATTAACTACAGCTACATTTTACAAGCATCAAAATATAAAACAAGCGAAAATCATCACGTGTTTTGGATGAGTCTTTGGCAAATGTCCTTTATTCAGAGTTGAAAATAAAATTATTAGTTCTAATTAATGATGCTATTTCATAGAGTGAAAAACAAATAAGATATATTTTAAAGTTTCCTCACCGCAACCTAAGATAACCATTGGAAAACCTAAGTGATCCATGGAGCACATATTAAAAACACTGGTCTAAGTCGTTACATTCGTGATAAACTGGACTTCCTATGACAAAGGTAGTGGCTCGTATCCCAGTTGCCTGTATTGAGGGTGTTTTTCCACTCTCCTTCCACGCTAATTCATATACTTTTTCTCTAAATTCAAAATAGTCTAGTTCCCAACACTTCAGCGCTATTAATACATATTATGCCTAAGCCAAAACCGATAGTAAAATGTGGTGATACAAATAAAAATAGCTTTTTCGTTGGTCAAACTATTAAAAGTATAACTCATTAAATAGACTGGGCTGCTTATGACGAGATGATTGGAGATTGAATGTTGAATGGATATGCTGAGGCTAATTTCCCACTCTTCCTCCAATAACATTTGGGTACCTTTCCTCTAATATTATATCATCTTTATCCCTAATCTCTTAACTTATGTATGTGTATATTTCAAACTTGTACCTATATGTTAATAAGATTTTATTTTAATGTAGCAATAGCATATTCTAATAAATTAGGTATAAAGAATGGTGTTATATTTTTGGATTAAAAATATCACTTCATGAATGTAGCTAATTAAATAGGAACATTATTGAATTTAACTAGCAGTTGTTGATCAACGTAGGACTTTTTTTTATGGTCTCTTTACTAGCTTGTTGTGTATAACAGAGAAGAGTCGTGGTAAGAAGAAGGCCGGGAGGGAGGAAGAGATTTCATAGAGACGCAAAGGATGAAAAGAATAATTTGCCATTGTTTCTAGAAAAAGACAGAGTACCTTTCTAGAAATAACATTTGTATTCTATCTCTCTCTTTATTTTACCTCCATCTTCCGACTTTGTTTACTTTAGTGTTTACTCTGCACGACAATACGACACACTAATTAGGTTAATTAACGTAAATAACAAACTTTTTCAACTCTTAAACAAACAAGTTTCCTCGCAAGGATAAAGAATGTTCAATAAAGGTATAGAAAAAAGGAAAATATCATACAAGTTGATGTAATATGTAAAATGTGTAACGTGAATTATTTATAGTAAAATTTTCTCTGGAAGGTCTTTCTTGTAATATAGATAGTATTTTACAACATCATTACTGTAGAGTGTATTTAGGGCCATAACTACCACCCGGGCAGTGGGGCATTGCGCCAGGGCCCCCGAGCATAGGGGGCCTCCAAGCGATGGGGATTTTTTTAATATCTTGAAGGAAAGCAAACCAACGCTTTAATCAAAGGCATATTGTCTCGATATTTAACTTTCGCTGTTTTTCCTTGCCAATCCGTTAAAAACCTTTGCTATACGAGCCTATTCACTTTGATCACTAGCCTTTCGCCTACCGATAAATCATACGAGGCATACGAAATACTTTGGTACGTAGTTAGCAAACGCGCTAGTTTGTGTTAAGCTAGTCTGCTGAGGACGGGGAGATCGAGGTTCGAATCTTGCTCGGGTGAACTGGGGTTGGTTTTTCTTAAATTATTTTCTACTCTCACGCCACACAAATGTGGGTTCACTTCCTTTAAAATTCAACCTTACCAAATCCTAACCAATTAGCGTAATTAGTATTATAGCCTGAACGGGTGGTAAGAAGCAATGCTCTAATTTTAAAAACTGTTAGATAAGGCTCTTCTTTGTAAAATTGGCCTGTAAACAGCTTGTGAATAATGTATATAAAAAAATACTGGATAATAATTGGTCAGACATATCCATAACAATTTTTTTATCAACAAATGTTAATGATATTTTATTACACATTACAGTTATTAGCTAGAAAAACAAACAGTTTAGCTGTATAATCTAATAGAAGATGTATATGCTATAGCATGTCGAGTTATAACATCTGTTATGTCTCATTAGTATGAATAAAATTATTATTATTAGCACCGCGTCTTACTACCCGTTCGGGTTACACGCAAGTATGAATAAAAGGACATATATTATAGTATATAATCAATTCAGTGTGGTGAATTGGTATGTATGTAAAGCTGGCTTAGTACAGTTTGTTGGTACCGAGAAAGTTTGGGATCTGATCAAACTGATGTACTAGTAATGTTTTTTGCCCATATAGTGTACCACTCGCACTACATACATAAATGAGCACATTTACTCTAATTTCTCCCTATCACGTACCTAGATTACATACAGGATATTGAAGGAAGCTTGCATTCGCATATTAAATACCAATTAAAGCATAACTATTTTAGTTACAATCTTAATTTATTCCCAATAATACTAGCTTTTAGAAAATTAGACTTATCAACTTTCAATGCTCTTTATTATAACTAATATATTGTCTTAGCAGTTATAAAATGAATTATAATTTTAAGCTTTTGAGAGATATATATATATATTGTTTAGTTTATTTCATAACAATATAATACACATTTTATTTTGACATTAGCTTATTTCCTTAAATATCAAGTCAACTCTTATATACTATCTGTTTCTTCCTTGATTATTATAGAACAAATTCAGTGAGAACTTTGAGTGTTAATATGATGGTATATGCGAACAATGTTTTGAAGAGATTAAATTACTAATTCAGTCATAATTTGGATGTTCATTAAAAATCTTAATAAGATGAAGTTGTTGATAGGCATGGTAGAGAACCATCAGAATCTATTTATAAGTTAAATAACCATAAAGATTCAGGTAGATATTACATTTCAGCAGAGTTTATAAAGGTGGGTAGTGAAATGTCAGTATAGAAATTCGTAGAGTTATGTTACTACATGTGGCCGTTATACAACAGAAATTGATATAATTTATAATAATATTCATGTTTAGCTAAAGAAGATATAACACGGTGCTATAACTAATAGTATTTACTTATTATCTATAATTATTTTATTGTAATTTGTATAAATTTCTGTTTCTGGTGTTAGCTTATTTTGATCTACCTAGGTGGTTTAGGTGTAAAGTGTTTGCCCAAGGACACTATGTTAAGGGGTTCAAACCCACCTGAGATTAACTGATTTTTCTTGAGAGATGAAAATCCGTTGCACATCTTCCTCTGGAGGGGACGCTAAGCCATTAGTCCCATGTCAAATGTAGAATGTAAAAGAACCCTGGAAGGTATGTGAAAATACCTTTCCCGTAAAAATTGGTAAACCCTTTAGTTATCATTATTATTATTATTAGCACCGCGTCTTACTACCCGTTCGGGTTATACACACTTACGCTAATGTGCAATGGTAGGGTGATTGTGAGATGAAATGGAGGACCTACAGTTTAACGTGGAATCCGAACCACGGTGGAGGCCTGGCATTCCTCAAATTCACAAGTTGTGATTAATACACATCTTGTCAGAGGTGAAGGAAGGGATTGGCAATCAGATAAATATGTGCCGGGACCGAGGATTGAACCCTGGACCCTCAGCACAGAAGTCTGACACCTTACCCCTAGACCACCAGGCCACCGTCTTTAGCTATCGTTCAACGAAATTATTGTATATGGATATACTCAGTCGGTTCAGAAATTGCATGTCAAAAAACTCAAATAACTAAATTTGGAGAAATTAAATTTGGTATGTCTTAAATGTATTTGTTGCATTTAAATAACTGAAATTTCCAGAAAAAAAACGCTAATTTTTCACTTATAAAAACTAAGGGAATGCTGTTATGAACATTTTCTAAAATAAAACACATTTCGTTGAAATCTTTTCCAGCTGACATCTTTCGTGTTGATACTTGGGGCACTGTGATATCCAAAATGAATTTGGTCAAAGTTCATCGAAACCATGTCTAATAAGTTTTTACCAACTTTTATTTTAATGAAAATGAATGCAGCGGAAACTGACAAATTCGAACTAACGTAATTTGAAATCATATTTAATTAGAATTTTTCAACCGGTCCCGTGAGTTTTATATTATAACTATGTTAAAGAATCGTGGATATTTAGTATTTTATTTTGGTTAGTTCAAACTTTTTGTCAGTTGTAGTGTACTGTGCAGTAGGCCTATTGTTTCCTACTTTTAGTTGTGTTGTTCTATTTTTAGAAACATGTGAGGCGACGTTGGAATGTGGTCAGTACCCTTCTTCACGCCCTTCCCAATCCCCACTCACCAGTACTTCTTTGTTTACACGTACAGCTCTGTACTCCGTTAGTCAAAGTAAAAATTGGAATGTAGCGATATTCTTGTGACGTGCGAGTTTATTTTGTTTTGTTTCGCTCTTTAGTATTTGTTTAGATTTAGTTTTGTTTATCAAATACTGTACAGTAGTGTTTGTATGTGTGTGTATCGTGATGTCACTGTACAAGCCACAATCTTATAAATCATTAGCTTTGGCAGAAACAGTATCGGTGATAAAGGAAGTGGAAAAGAGAATTCCTTTTATGGAATTTATTTAATTTTGATTTTTGTATAATTAGAAATTTTTCCTGGTCCCTTCGAGCTCGAACTATTCAGGTTCCACTGTATATTTAAGACTGTATTAAAAAGTTCTGAAAAATTAGTTAAGTGCTTATGTGTATACAAGCATTAAAACTCTGAAATTTGTAGTACTTAGCTCAACACTCACCGTGTATGTAGCCAGTCTGTGGGAACTGAACCTACCTTGGAGGTTGTCTACACGCGGTACATGCTATGAGATTACGTGGTGATAGTGATTACAAAGGCGTGGGACCAGTGGAAATTTTGGACCTAGCTTATACATGATTAGCCATAAAATGGTGATCATAGGTACACCTTCAATTTTGGTAAAAATATATATAGTACCTTCGTAAAATGAGCCCGGGACTTAAAGATTAGTAGCCAGTGACCTGGCCCCTAGACCAAAAGGACCAGTAAGTTCTTATATGAGATGAATTTTACTAGTTTTAATTTATTAAAGGAGTTCATGGAGATTCATTTACGTAAATTCAATGTTAAATCATTTCTTAATAAGGTAAAAAAAAACAGCTTCAGTGAATGCATGGTCTAAGGCATGATTTGATCCTGGTCGAGTGTACTGTAGTTGATTTTCCTAAACGGTTTATCATCCTCCCTCAACGAAAAAGGGGTTATACTGACTCTAAATAAAACATTTATAATCCCTAACCTATTTGCATAATTAGTACATAGGCGTATAGTCAGGATGGGTAATATGACGCAGTGGTAAGGAAAATGGTAAAAAATTGCATTTTTGTAAAATAAGGATACCACATTTATCTGGCATGCACTATAGTAGATCATAAAACGAAGATAGAATATAAACAAAAAAAAGAAAGAAAGAGGTATGTAAACACTAAATAATATTTACAAGTATGTTGGCTGTCTGCTGCAGTGACATATGTATTATTTACTGTGCTTTAAAAGTTGAAACCAATCCAAAAACACGCTTGTATTTCAATGTTCTGCTTTCAAACATTGAATGCTCGTCTCTAGGGGAAAGATTGAAGAGCCACCACTCTTTCTTTGGGTTTCCAAATGTACGTGTCAGAATAAATGAAACTGGAATTTTTTTTCTACTCTTTACAAAAATTTTAATGATCATAACACCAGTAATGGTGGTAGGTGATGTGTGCTTAGGTTTGGTTTTACGTTGAAGGGAATTCGTGGTTTGCTATTTGCACATTTGTACAGATTTTTTTTTCTAGATGTGTTTTAATTTCCCCTCAGGAGAGTAGAAGATATATATATATTTTAATTTACCTTACTCATCCTCTCTGAATTAATTTAACTATGGTGAAACCACCGGATGTATAGTAAAACGTGGTAAAATTAAACTAAACAAAACATTACTATTTTTTAAATAACATTTTTGGATAACTAGACAATAAATTGTATATAAACTTTTCTTAGCCCCGCATATTTCTATCCGTTCAGGTTACACGCTTATGTACTAACAATGCTAATGGTCTCAGGGATGAAGATGGATATATATTTATAGGAAGTGTAAAAGCACTATATGAAGGGAGAGTGGAAAATTATTTTGAAAGAACAACTATCAGTACACACGACCTAGATTCGAACCTCATCATCATGATCTCCTGTCATCGGCAGTCTAGTCTATTGTGAGAGTGGCGCGTTAGACTATCTGTCCAGAGAAGTGGGTATAGACTAAATAATTATAAAACTCTTATTACAATATAAACTTAATAGTATCATGTAATTATTAGTTAATTATTTTCATTAAAATTTACTTCTCTTTTATTTTAAAAATAAGCAAACTCTTATTTTTTTTAATACATACTTATTTTTGGTAATACGTATAGGTGTAATTTATTTAATTGTATTCCATAGTAAAACTGAGCACAAAATAATATTCCATATAGTCATAACTAAATTTAAATATATATTTAATAAATAAATGTTTGGTTTTGTAGTATATAGATATTCTCGTAAGCGTTTCATATCATTTCATAATTTTATAAACTAGCAACTTTACATAAATTAAAATACAATTTAAATTTAAATTGGTTCAAATCCACCCCATGTTGTCTAGTGATCAGATTTCTTGACTACAGATCCAGAGGTCCCTTGATCGATCCTCAGCGGTTCCATATTTTCTGTGAAGCAGTGGGTCGGAAACAGGGTCAACTCAGAATCCTAAGGACAAATAAAATGCTAAATAGATAACAAAGTAGCAATTTGGGTCTAGAAAACTGAGATCAATGGCAGGAGGTTTCGTTTTGATGACCACATTACACCATCTTTATAAAAATGTTAAAACTATCTTTGCCAAAATTCAGCGGCCGCTTGGTCGATATAGCTCGTGAGTGGATTAATGCCATGGGGTAATTTTGGTTCAAATCCACCATTTTACGAATATTAATCTTGGATTATTATACAAATCTTGAGAATCCAATTCAAGTCTGGATCTTGGTTAATTTTATGAATATAAACATTTATAAGAAAATAATATAAAAATTTGTATTATAGAAATAATTAATAAATATTTTGTTAATAATCAAATAGCCAAATATATTATTTATGCTTTTAGTGAGGATTACTTCATCTAGAAATCATATTCTGAGAATTGAAAAAATACACATGGACACGTGTTCGATTCCCGTGTCCAGGTGTCCTTTTTCAATTTTCAGAATAAAATATTTTGTTGGTAATATCAAATTTATCATAACATTTATACATTAAGTTAAATGTCAAAGAGTTTGCTCGTTACGCTTGCATTTATATTATATTGCAACTGAACAATTAATACGCAGCATTTCAACCCAAAAACAAATTCAAAATTTAAAAAAAAGTTATGTCTTAGATACAACATTTTATCAATTCTTCGAATTACGATAATCCCTAAAGATTTAATGGATAGAGAATTCTAGCGTAGCCTATATATTTGACCCTGAGATTATGATGATTATTTAAATTTTATGTGTCTCTGAATTCCAAAAATTAAATTTTTCAGTTCTGTTTGATCATATATATCATATATCATATATCTGTGACCACATATCTAAATCAGTTTGGTGTGTTTTGTTTAAACTTTAAATGTAAGATAATGTTTTTGTGTGCAAAATGGACATAATGATTTTGTTCAAAATTGATATCTAGGGAGTTATTAACCTGGAAAAAAACATAGTACCAATATTTGTATTTTTTTGGAAAACTTGGGTTAGTTTACTGATAAGTGATTTCCAATAGTTTGAAACATTTAAAATGTTGTTTTAACGATCTTGCTTTAAAGTCTATACCTGGGTATTGTTTGTTATGACAAACAAAACTGTATATGTTTTTTTGTTTTTAAGGGGAAAATTTTTTTAAGTATAGGTTAATGATGATATTTTACAAATTTAAGTATTACATGAAATGACTCTAGAAATTTGGATTTGGCTTAAAATAGGTTTCTGTCTGGTTCTTACATTATAAATAATTACATACATGGTCTATTTTGGTTTTTCTTACAACATATTCATTAAATGGTAATTTACTGGTAACAGGCTTTTGAATATATTGAATTTTTCCAAAAAACAGCTCTAGCGATTGTGTTCAAAATTAATATTTAGTACCTGCTTTTATATCCTTGTAAATTTTATTTGTTAGTCCCTCTAAAAATTCTAATGATTTAAGGATAGAACATTTATGATAAAGTCTAGAAAACTAGTAATGTTTTGAAAACGATCTATAAGATTGAGTTGAAATGGGTATCTGGAAATGTTTTCTTTATAATAATAACTAGGATTATATATTTATTTTTACAAATAATTTAAAGCATTTAATATTATTCTATAAATAATATATATTTGAAATTTCGTTCCCAAACTTTAATACACTAAAGGAGAGATCTTGTAAGATTGTGTATATGGGGCTAGCTATGATGGCTACAGCATATTTTCAACTCACCAAGCTGCTGTCACATTTCGCGAGACCACTAGAGGTTGTGTTGATTGGATACAACATAAAGACGGATGGATTACCCTGGCTATTGCTTGTTGACCCAGTGACACCTAGTGGAGATCAAATCAATCTAGCACCTCTCCAGATACTTTGATTATTTTTCAACGCCTTATATGGAGAGTTTTTCAATCTAGGGTCCTCATTGGTCCTTACTTACTTAAACGAGCACTAATTGTTTTGAGTAATTGAAATGTATTTGGCTACGGTGCATTATATATATATATATATATACATAATGTATAAATGGTATAGTAAATTTATTATTACCAACAAAATTATTATTAATTATCTCTCTATTACAAATTTTTATATTATTTTCTTTAACATGTTTATATTAATAAAATTTACCAAGATCCGGACTTGAATTGGATTCTAAAGATTTGTAGAATAATCCAAGATTAATATTCGTAAAATTGTGTATTTGAACCTAAATCACCCCATGGCATTAATCCATATTATAAAGTTAGTTTGAAAGGCTCAGGCACACTCATTTCTGCATGCTAAGGAGCTGTACTGTTTTATAGTAGAACTGTTACTCATTTACAAATTTCTCTTTAGACTCAAAAATAATTTTTATTAATATATTTCTTTTTTAATTTTCATAATTCATTCTCAATTTCAAACCACGACTTTTCTGGTCATTCTTTAAATGCATTTTGGATTATATAGTACCATTTAATTTAAGGCGAGTAGATTTTAAAACTAATTGATGGAAGTGCATCCATTTTAGAGTGTAGAGAGGAGGGAAAATCAGCTAGAAAACCAAACTTTAAACATTCGGTTTGAACTCACAATTCCACCTTCCCTTTAGTATTAATCATATCCATTACATGAATGATTCATTAGAACATGTATCCATCAATGAGGTGTTATATCTTTGTTCCTTAAAATTATGCTACAGATTAATAACTGTGAAAAAATGGCAAAATATGAATGCAATTATGCACTTATTACTGAAGCAATATGCGAGAAAAAATGCACAAATGAAAGGACAAGGATCGTATTTCAAATTTTATTATAACATTAGAAGTTATAACAAACATATATTGGTACAGATTATCAGGATTAAATCGCTTCTGATTATACAGGGTGGCCCACGGAAAAGTAGCCTGTCTCCTATATCCAGCAGGTGCCTCTCTCTGAATTGGAGTAGGTCAATCCCCTTCCACTCCATTTTGTGCTTTAGATAAAGAAGTTCACTTGCTCATTCTTCATGTCACAACTTGGGTGTAAGGGGATTGACCTCCTCCAATTCAGAGTGAAGCGCCTGCTGGATATAGGAGTTTGGCTACTTTTCTGTGGGCCATCCTGTATATCTTAAAATGTGTTTGTAGATTGAAAAGCTCCTCCCTGCATCATTTGATATGGTAGGGCAAGACTATTTTTTAAGATGTTTATTTTTTTAGGAATACACTCTGTCACTTCTTCTGTGTTCCCCCTAAATAATCTTTAAAACAAGTAAACCTACATTCTTTTTCAATATATTTTGAAATTTCTCTAATGTGGCCTCCAGGATGTACACGGTACAGTACTATCTAATTATTTATAAAATGGCTACACAAATTCTGGTTTTTCTAAACATCGTTTCAAAACTTTATGATGGTATCAGGAAATGTTCAAAAGCGTGACTGAATGGATACAAGAAAACTATGCACGCCATTCCTCTCACAAGCACTGATCTCAGATTTGGTGGTGGCTGCATCTTGAGTATTCAGCAAACACAAAACTTAAAGAAACTCAGTCACAATAGTTATCCCCCTCCTTCCTATTTCTCTTGTCTCTAGAAAGTTCAATTATTAAGAATAGTTGTCAAAGGATAGCTCTCTTCACGGGCATCGTTGACTTTAGCGCTACTTACGTTTATTATTATTATTATTATTATTATTATTATTATTATTATTATTATTATTAGCACCGCGTCTTACTACCTGTTCGGGATATACGCACTTACGCTAATGTGCAATGGTAGGGTGATTGTGAGATGAAATTGAGGACCTACAGTTTAACGTGGAATCCGAACCACGTAATCAGATAAATCTGTGCCGGGACCGAGGATTGAACCCCGGACCCCCAGCACAGAAGTCTGACACCTTACCCCTAGACCACCAGGTAACCCTACCTACGTTATCTACTAATATAAAGCCACATGACTCACTCACTCACTGACATTAATGTTTACCCACTTCCAGATGAGCTAGAAACTTTAAATTTGGCAAACTTATAGCTTCTATCCTGTAACCGTCGGAAAAATTCCAAAAAGTTAAAAATTTAAATTTTTACCTCCTGAAAAACATTCAAATGACGAAGCAACTTTAAAGTCTGTGCGAACCTTTGTTTGGAGGTCTCTTGTGGCTAAGCGGTAAGACCTATAAAAAAAAGGATTGCACCAGCAGCTACGTATTTAGCAAGATTCACAAGTTTTGTCCTATTACTTTTGGTCGTATCTCCATCGGTTATACCTTAGATAGAGCCAGATTTTTTTTATTTTAGGTAAATTTTGCACATTTTCCACATTCTCCAAAAATTTTTTAATTTCTTGACACCCTTATGGGACAGTTAGAATCATAAAATTTGACAGGCATATTGGCACATCAAATTGCCATAAGTTTGCCAAATTTGATGATTCTAGCTGCCCTACAAATATGGAGTAACAAAAATAATGTTTGAAAAATACAATACAATACCGGTAACTTTAACTGGTTACGTTCAAAACAACGCTGGAATTATATTAGTTTATATCCACTTGCAAATAAAACTCACTGGGGGTTTGGGGGCAGAGCCCCCAACGAGCAAAGCGAGTCACTGTATACGACCAGTTGTAAATTAGCTTACATAAATTGAGTTTAACTAGCTTCATCTGCAAAGGGTCCTAAATTTGTTTTTGACAATTATTTAGGAAATGCTATTTTAAATAGTTAAACTACTGTATTTATGCATTTACATTCATAGTAATTAAAATATGCACTTAAATCTGACATATTTACCATCAAATTGTGTACATTTGATAGATGTTGCCTTAGATAAGTGTCTGTAAAGCTGGTTTATCGATACGAACAAAGGAGATATATATTCATGTATGAAAAATCTGCAGCCTACTCATAACGTATTGAATTACCAGTATTGACGAAAATCCCTTAATATATATTCACTCATTTGATAGCGTGAGCAGGAACGGAAATGACCTTAATTTATTTTTTTATTATATTCCCCTTTTCCCTACCTTCTAACCATAACTTTTTTTTTTTCATGACGCCGGCGTGTCAGGGCACATGTTATTTTAACTTTTACGTTCGTGTGGTCACGCAATTAAGAGGACTAAACCAATGCCTTAACAATGTCACAATGATAGTCAAGGCGATTGAAAGAGAATTCTATGAAATGAATTCGCTTTCAACATACCTTTTCATATATAAAAAGTATTGTAATTACAACAATATGCCTTGTGCTTATGACGACTTATGAGTGTACTAAAATAAATGGAGTTCTTATATATCTGTGTATTCCTATGTCCACATTTCTAACATTAGCTGGGGCTACAAACGATGTGGTTTGATGAATTTTGTTGAAATTATATATATATATATAATTTTGTTGAAATTATATATATATATATAATTTTGTTGAAATTATATATATATATATATATATATTAGATGATCCAATCATCTATGGTCTTATTTTAAACTTTAACCCACAAATTAAACTTAGTTTGTTGATAAATTTTTTTAGTTGGAAAATTTTTAAAAATGACCCAATACTATTGTTCAAAATGGATATCTGAGATGTGTGTGTTATATTATGATAATAAAGAATGTCAGTTCGTTTTTATAAAATTTAATTCATTATAGAATATTTCATTGCTGACTTATTTTTGAGAATTTATAAGTTTATATATAAATAATGTTTCGTGTTATTATATAGTTTTATTTAGGAAAATGTACTAACGGTAAACTGAGACCTCGTATTAGAAAATTTAGTCGATGATTACTACAAACTATATAAGTAGGTAAGCTATGTAAAACTATGTCATAACATTTCCTTTTTGAAAGATTAGGTCTACCAATTTTGAATTAAATCATAGTCAAATTTCAAAATATTAGTAAACATAGCTCTATTAATTGATAATTTAAATCATTTAATTCCAAAATAGATAGTTTTGATGCATTTTTCCGCCATGTCTTATGCCTACATTAATTATGAAATTGAAATAGTGATGAGAAATATATAGTTTATAATGTACAGACATTTTCATGGAAGGGAAATGGGAAATAAGAAAAAAAACTTAATTTTATGTTATCCCGACTGTAATCCTAATCCCAATATTTTCATCATATACCTAGAAAACACAATAATAACACGATATACTATTTAATCACAGATGAGATAGTGTGTGATCAAATAAGTTTTTTTATGTATCTAGACTATTTATTTTTCTTTCACCATTTATAATACAATAATGTAAATGAGAAAGCTTGTGGCCACAATATAGTCCAAAGGAAGATATAAACTAAAATTAGTGGCTGTCAGAGAAGTATTTACTAACGCTGGAGCACACTAGCGATACTCGTGGGGTTAGTCATTACTAATCAAAAGCCAGCAGTTATATTCACTGGGCTGGCGACTTCTTGTAATGAGTCAACAATCAATGGCTACTACACACATACAAAGGTGGACCACTTTGCCGCTCCTGGAGCATGTGTTTACCCGGGCTCTCCTTATGTTAACTGTTAGGGTGCATGTTAAAGGAGTGTTGACACTGCTCTCTAAGGACACTCCAACTTGGCTATAGGATCCTTTGAGTCTGGGTGTTGGTTCAATTCAATGGATGCCTAATGTCCAGTCGATTATGATGTTAAGTTTCTGCTTCCTTCATAAAATGGCCTGAGGCGTTCCGTTAGATTGGTTCATTATTAGCAGGTGGATAGTATTATTGTAATGCTGTCAATGGTTTGAGATGTGTGGTTCCCTAAAGAGACGGTAGTTCTAGACCAATTGTTCTATGTTAGCTAAATCTATATGCTTGGTTGCATGTAGGTAGGTTTCCACTACGTTGGCGTACTCCATAAAAAAGATCGATCAACCATAGTGAGGTCAGTACCCGTTTGAACACTCAACTTGATCGTAGGTGAGATATATTTTTCCCACGATACAATAAGTAGCCACTAACCCACTTCGGTGACCACGTGGTCTAACGCGCTACTCTCGCAATGGACTAGACTGCCGATAACGGGTAGATTGAGGTTTGAATCTTGGTTAGGTTTACTGGGAGTGATTATTCCAAAATAGTTTTCCAATCTTCTTCCACATAGTACTTGTACAATTATTATAAATATAGCCTTTCTTATCCCCAAAACCAGTTTTATAATCAGTACAAAAGCGTTATAGTTAAACGGGTAGTTAAACTTGTTGCTAAATAATACAATAATAATAACGATAATAATAGTAATATCAATAAAGGACTTGGTGTATACCTGAAGCACCAGTAATATCTGGTCAAGAAACTTTTCCCTGATTGTTAATGAGAGATGAGCCGGTTTCTTTTGTGACCAATAAACCTGTAGCACGTAAAAGCACCGGTTCTACATGTGAACAGAAAATACCATAAATATAACTATCACTGTGATTACAAGTGCTAATATATTCAAATAATATGTGACAGGTGTTAAATCACTGTGGCTTTAGGTTACCGGGAAACACCAATACTCCAGGAAAGCTGCACCAGTTTATCGTGTCGGAATCACCAGCAAATCGACGTCGTACTCTCAAGCCACGCTTCCAAGAAAAAGCAGATAGTTTTCTCTCGGAGCCACACCAGCAAATACACTAGTGGTCATTCAGCGCAATTTCACAACCTAACCCCCATTCCCTCCTTAGATATCCAGATGCTAGCCTGTCCTCGAGATCGTCGGGTCTGTAACTATATAAGCATCATCCCTCACTTCACATAATCTTATGGGGCCACCTCGTGACACGTATATGAGGAGGATGCAGGCGCTATAGAGCGTGTGTCTGAGGATTATTGTGGACGCACCTTGGTATGTTTGGAATGTGATTCTGCATCGTGACCTGGATATGCCTACCATCAAGGACCACTTCCGGAAGCTGTCTCAGTCCTTCTACGACAGACTTCCCGGTGCCACCAATCCTCTTATCCAGGGGCTTGGGAACTTCGTCATCGACCCTGGAGGGTGCCATCGACGTCTCAAAGCCCTGCTCGGATAAGCGAGATGTGTCAACAGTGGTTTGGGAGGCTCTCACCCAGCCCCCCATAAAGTAGTGTCTCCGCACATAACTCTAAAAAACCTTATTCAGTTTACCAATATACTTCTTGTGTTCCCCCACTAATATTAATAATATGCTTTTCTTTATTTCAGTAACTTCGAGAAATGGGACAACCCGTCTGTCTAGTTTCCATAAACCACACGGTGTGACCAATTGGTCGGTACGTGTTGGAATTTGCTCTCGTGCTCCTCTTCAGGGTGCATCATAGCATGCTAATATGCGTCTGTTGTTAATGTGAGGAATGCCAGGCCTCCACCGTGGTTCGGACTCCACGTTAAACTGTAGATTCTCCATTTCATCTCACAATCATCCTACCATCACACATTAGCGTAAGTGCGTACAACCCAAACCTTCGCGAAATCAAACACCCCGTCAGTAAGTTCCACCAATAGCACGATGTGACCAATTGGCTGGTACGTTTAAAAAAAAAATTGCTCTTGTGCTCACCTTCTAGTAGTATTAAATCATTCCAATATGCGTTTGCATCTGCGTATCAGGCGAGATGCCTTTGTGATCTCAATATCTGCCCTTTTTCAGGGTCAATAACCCTATCTTTAAAAGAATCAACAGTTCCTTAATGTATATAATGTTATCATTTGCTAGAATACTAAAGTAATTCTATTTTTCATTTTTATCCTTAAGATAAAATAAATTTTCATGCAATTTATCGCGTAAATTGGATCCAATCTCTTTCCTATTTCTCATTATATACAGTTTAAACATAGAATAAGTTAAGTTCATTTCTACACGTAATAAAGTTAACATTTGGTGAATATCTGTAATGAAAAAAATAAATCGGTTCAAAGTATAGTTCATTTTATTATAAAATTCTATGATACACAAATATTTAATAACTAGCTATAATACTGTTAGAAAAAATCAAGATAAAAGCATATGCTGAAACCATATTTTATTTATTGTGTCTCTATGAAAGGTTTCTAAAAAAAATTGCATATATACTGACCTTAATTTATGTCCCCTCTCATCACACCTTAACTCTTGTAAGCTTTAGGCCAAAAGAAAAACTTATCATAAATGAGTGATCACATGCATCTTTTATTTCTCTAATAAAAATAGCGGAGACTGACTTGTTTTTTTTCTAGTTCATAACTTCAAAGTTAGTGTGAATAAAGATTTGAATCTCTTAGAGATATGTCCTAAATGTGGTTTGCTCTATTCTTTAACGACCTTTCTACACGATCAACCCAGTTTCTTGTGTCATTAAGATGAAGACAATTTACTAAAATTCACGAGGCATGAAATGGGATGTGTTATCTTTTGATTTTCTTTCTCTTCTTTTATGTTCTTTATTCTTCTTCTTTTTTTTTTGTGACACTTTCCACTGGTTAAGTATAGCTTGATTGTGGTCTGATGTCATGAAGTTTGGGTTTTTTTCTACCATAATATGTATTATAGAAAGGCAATTATGAGAAATGAATGACATAAGTAGGAAATTCAGACAATCTAAAATCCATAAACACTTTTAATAAATATTATTATCGAGTATTTTTAGTGAACTAAAAGTCCTGGATATGATTTTTAGCAAGTATTTTTTTTATCACTGGTGAAATTATGAGAACACGTTCCAATCACTGGGTCTTGGTTGAGGTAGTTTGTAAGTCATGATGACTATTTGAATAGGAGGCTGATATATTCTGGCTTTCCAAAGAGTGGAAGGTCAGGATTCATATCCCGGCCTTTTACAATGAAATTGTTTTCTATTGATGGTTTCCTACTCTTCTTCAAAATGAATGAAGATTATTATTATTATGTTTTCTCTCTTACGGCAGGTCCATCCCTTTTGACAATAAACTTAGACCACTTATGACCCCTGTCCTCTCCCTCCTCCTTTAGATACCAGAATTAGCTTATTTCCTTTAAGACACCTAACATTTGAATCCTTCTTCTTCCTAAGCTCCTTTTTGCCTCAACCGTTTATTTTATGATGTCGTGTAGAAGACAGTTCCTCTTAAGGATGCGTCCGATCCAATTTGATCTATACCAAAGAATCACATACAAAATGGTTCTCCTTCCACCTACTCTTCTTATGACCTTATTTGTCACCCTGTCTGTCCACCTGATCTTATAAAATATTATCCAACACCAAATTTTAAGGAATGTAAATACATTTTTTCTATACTATATCTTCCTTATCTTTATCTTTACCATCGTATTAAAAGTGGTTATTGTCTCTAAGGGTAGTAAGTTATGGTGGTAAAAAGAACCGTACTGATAATGTTATATAGGAAATAATTAGTAAAATAGCGCAGTATAAACATCTAAATAAAAGGGTTATAACTTTTTGACAGAGATTTTGTTTACTAACGATTGAGAGCGTGTTACCTTTTTTTATGTCAATAAAATATTACCTACCTTTCCCAAAATAATTTAAACTTTAATAAGCTTTTGGCTGACCTCAGTGGTTTTGGGGTAAAGTTCTCGTCTTAGGACACAATGTTCGCGGATTCAAACTCAGCGGTGGTCAACGGATTTTTCTTGATTGATAAAAATCCGTGCACAATTTTCTTCGGAGAGGAAGCAAATCCGTCGCTCCTATGTAGAATGTAAACTATCCCTGGAATGTATGAGTAGATAACTTTCCCGACAAAAATAATTGTAAGCCCTTTGGAACTCACTCATAAATATTCTTCTGTTCTGGTACGATTATAATCAGTTGGTTCAGAAAGTGCACGTTAAAACACCTCAAATAAATAAAAAGATAGTATTCTATTAGAAATAAACTTTTAGCTAAATGAACTTTATAACATTTCATTTATAATACAGATAATACAGTAAACTGATTTCATAAATATTGGTATTATCTGTAAAAAAATTACTGATTTAAAATTAATTACTTGGTGTATCCAGTGGAACCTAACTAATTCGAACTTCCGTAATTCAAAATCGTCTTTAATTCGAATTTTTCACCCGGTACCGTGAATTTTCTATTAAAATAATGTTAAAAAATCGTGGATAGCTATAATTTTGTTTTGAATAATTTGAAATTTTCGTAATTTGTAAAGCACTGTGCAATATTTTTTTCCTACTTCTAGTTGCGGCACCGTGTTGTTCTATTTTTGGAAACAGGGGAAGCGATGTTGGAATGCGGTCAGTACCTTTCTTCACGCCCTGACCCCTCCCCCACTCACCCATACGTCTTTGTTTACACGTACAGTTCTGTACTCCCTTAGTCAAGTCTCAAACCTCTCGGGCGGTTACGTGCGTTGTTCTTAGTGATTATGTCGTAGCGATATTCTTGTGACGTATGAGTTAATTTTGTTTTATTGTTTAGTTTTTGTTTAATAATTGTTTTGTTTATTAATAGTTTTGTTTAGTAATAATTTAATTTAATACAGATTTAACAAATTTAATGAAATCTGTTATTAAAATTTTTACATCTAAAATACCGATACAATCCACATAATCTTTGTTTGTGAAGGGTATAACGGTCTAACTTAAAGAAATGCACTAAATTAAGGTTTTGGCACAGGTAGATTTCATATCAGGCTATTTTGATAATAATAGTAAACCAAAATTCTGTCATGATTTACTGCTTAGCCATTTTTTATACTTAATAATTTTCCTTCTATTCAGAATATTTTAATACAGTACATTTTTCATATGAAAAAGACCATATATGACAGCTTTAAGGGCTACTAAATGTAATTGTGTAAATGTAAGAGTGGCTTATTTTTGAATATTATCACTCAAATAATCTTAGGTACTAACATGTAACCAGCGTTGACTGCAAAAAATCAGAGTTGGTAATTTTAAAAATGCCTGTTCTTTGAAAATTGGAGCTTATTATTATTATTATTATTATTATTATTATTATTTTAATGTGGGGTATTTAACGTGAACTTTATGAAGTGACTGAATATATCAGCACATGAGAATTTCTATGAGCGAGAGTGAAATAGCCAATTTTTTGCCAGCAAAGGTACTTTCACATATCATTCAGGGTTCTTTTACATACCACATTTGGCAAAGGACCGACGGCTTTACTTACCCTCCGAAGGAAATTGTGTTACAGAGTAATTTTCGATCAATAAAAATCCGTCGACCCTAAATGGGCTTAAACCCATGAGAATCAGGTCCTAGGGCGAGCACAATACTCTACGACCATGCAGGTCAACTTGGACAATATTAATTCACCTAATATACACATGAAATTTTTGAAAGATACAAATAAAAAACAAAGAAACCTTTTTTCAACAATTAAATAGTCGATATAGACCTGATTATTTTATTTAACGTCTGGCTCCAACTGTACATAGGCCAGTTCACTACTTTATAGCACAGTATTATTTGTCAATGAAGTTCTAATAATAATATTATGGGTCTGGGCTACATCACTCTTAGCCTAATCTGTGAGAAGATTATCCAGTACTAAAGTACTTTGCTCAGGGGACGCCCCAATGAACTAATCGAACATCCTTTCCATGTCCCGATGAGATGATATGATGGTGATAGTGAGTATGAGGTTTTGGAATTATTGGAAACATTTAAACCTAGCTAAAGCCTAACTAACCGAACCCTCGTGACCGTCTGGGTAGTCCTCTTTTCAGCAAAAATACCCAAAATATCAGTCAGGAATTGAACCTGGTATCACTAGGCTCATAGCCAGGTGCACTGACCACTACAACACGATGTCATTTATTGTATTACTAGATTATATTGGCCTGATTTATTGTATTACTAGATTATATTGGCCTGATTTATTGTATTACTAGATTATATTGGCCTGATTTATTGGTATTGTCCAACACGAGTATAAAGATCATAGGTATATGAAGTACTTTGCCTAACTTAAAATAGCAACTACCTTCTCAGGCTCTAAATAGTTATAATTATTACTATTATTAATATTAGCACTGCGTCTTACTACCCATTCAGGTTATACGCATTTACGCTAATGTGTTATGGTAGGGTGATTGTGAGATGAAATGGAGGATCTACAGTTTAACGTGGAATCCGAACCACGGTAGAGGCCTGGCATTTCACAAATTCACAAGTTGTGATTAATACACGTGTAACAGAAGGTGAAGGTAAGGTTTGACAATCAGATAAATCTGTGCCGGGACCGAGGATTGAGCCCCAAACCCCCAGCATAGAAGTCTGACACCTTACCCCTAGACTGCCAGATCATCAATGGCTTCAAATAGTGAATTTACAGTGATTTTTCTAGATAAATTTTAATAAAATAAATGGTCATTTTATTCGAGACAAGGCATGTCAAGACTTTAGTCGAATAGGCTACTGAGGTTTTTTTACAACATGGTTTTCCACTCTTCCTTCAAGCAAATGCAGGTACACTTTCTATCAATATAATCTTTCTAATCCCTAAAAATCTTTAAAGTATTTAATACATAAGTGTTTAACTCGAACGGGTAGTGAGATGCGTTTCTAATAAAATGAATAAACTAAGAAATATACCTAGTGCCTAGATATAGTGATTTGGCCTAAACATACACATACACACACACAAACAGACACACATACATACACAAATACATACACACCCATATATATAGCCATAATTTACACAAGTTACAATATACTTACGATTCTGGCAATTACATAGAAGTTAGCGAGCATGTATATCAGCCACAAGAGCCTAGTTTGTTGATATTTCTACGAATTTTAGTATTTAAATTTTAGCTATTGGGGCTCACAGATCGTATTTGGGGGCCACAAGTGGTCCATAGGCCGTGGGATGATAATGCCTATTTTGGAGTAATTCAACAATTCAAGTTTTTAACTATTGGGGCTCACAGATCGTATTTGGGGGCCACAAGTGGTCCATAGGCCGTGGGATGATAATGCCTATTTTGGAGTGATTCAACAATTCAAGTTTTTACACGGGAGGTCATTAAGAACTACCCATTTTTCCATAGAGTTTACAACGATTCTGATCAGCAATTCAGAAATTCTTCGCTGAAAACCTCATAGGTCATCTTCGACAATAAACAAGTAGTTTAAAGTGCTATCAACCTTGTTAGTCTATCCTTGCCAATGACTGGAGATTTTATGGTTATATTCATAATCGGAGGTACCAAGTGGTGGATTTTAATTAAATATCTTTCAACCCTTCCTTCATGCAAGTGTGTGTAAATTTTATCTAATTTTTGCCTTACTCATATTTACCACTTTAACGTGGGTATTAAGACAAGGTGCTTATGGACTACCCCTCTCCTGCCTACACTCTTCAACAAACACTATTTAAACGTGAAATTTCATAAAAAAATGAAGCTGCTAACATAAAACGCTAAAAGGTAGTTAGTTAGTTGCCCTCTTTACTATTGCACAGCGTAAATGGGATTCATCTGACTCGACCATTAAATGGTTTACGAGAGGTGAGTTTGTTTTATGTTTAAAACTTCCTTTAATGACCTGTGTACAGTTCAGTGCATTGGTACAGTCCGATTTTAAATGGAGAGACCTTATAGGAATAAAAACATTTAAACGTTTTTTAATGTCAACATTTGTAAAATTTAACTAGATTATTGTATGATCTAATAGGTATTGATAATATAAATACAAAAATTGATTGCTTCAGATCACGTGACTCTCTTGACGTATGAATACGTTTAAAAAAATACCTGCTTTTGTGGCCACGTATCAACGGAGTCACTCTTGCTATAGATTAGACTGCTGATGTCTGGGAGATTTGGGTTCAGATACGATTCGTGGTTACTAAAGTTAGTTTTTCCTTAAATGATTTTTCAATCTCAATTCACCCAAATGAATGTGAGTACACTTCCTCTAAAAACTCAACCTTCATCATCCCTGGCTCATTACCGTAATTAACAAATATGCGGATAGCCTTATTAGATACAAAGATGTGATGTTTATAAAAAAATTAAATAAATTTAGCAACTTATACAGCTGTCAGTTGTTCTACCTATGAAAAATTGGCATTGTTGCTAGATTTTACTAATCAATAATTTATATAAACTACAAAAATCTATACGTTTGGGTGTGGTCAGTATTGAAATATTGTATTTTATTAATATTACTAGGTGAGTCTTGTTTGACACATAATTATAACTAAATCATCATTTAATAGAGTTATACAAGTTTGTGCTGTTAAACAGTATTTTTTAAATTATCCAGTTCAAAAGAAGATCATTAGTAATTTAATATCATAATTAGTATATTATTGGGAGTCAACCAATCTTCCAAAATACTAAAAACAAGCAGTTTTTGTAGAATGGTAGACTGTTAGGCCTACGAATCTCAACTAATTAATAAATATACGGCCCAGCGTCTAGGTCAGTGTGGTTTAATTGGTGGCCCACGGGCCAAGTCTGGCCCAGGATCACTGAAAATGTGGTCCTTACAGCATCCTTAAGGAAACTTAAAGAGTAACCCTTAGTTGCAAGTGAGAAATAGATAATGATTAAATTAATCCTATTTATTTAAAAAGGTCATAATTGTAGTCTACCATTTATTTAACTGACTAGTTAAAATATTGTCAACCCCGGTGGCCTTGGATTAAAGTGATTGCCTCAGTACCTGATGTTTGTGGGTTCAAATCCAGCTTGTTTGGATGGATCATTCTTGAGCGTAGCACAACTTCCTTTGGAGAAGTAAAGCCCTCAGTTACATGTCGGTTATGGCATGTAAAAGAACCCTGGAGGGTGTATGAAAATACCTTTCCCGGAAAAATTGGTATGCTCTTTCTCTCTCACCCTTAGAAATTCTCGTGTGCTGAAGTAATCAATCGATTCAGAAAAAATCATATTAAATTTCTCGAATAAATAAGATTAAAATTATAATATAGTACTGTACACTAGCTTAGTCGGTAGTGTGTCTGAGTTAAGGGTCCCATGTTCAATTCCTGGTATGGCCGAACATTGTATTATTAGTAATATGTGTGTTTTACCTTCCACAGTGATTAATTATCGTTAGGTAAAAATTAGAAAATTTAAGTAAAAAATTATCTACAGAATAAATGACCGGTATTAAACTTCAATCTCTCCGTCTTCTGCAGAGTGTGACGCAAAACCTACTTAAAATTAGGGTCAATACAGGAGGTTACTACTACACAAATGTTGGTACAATACCACTAACCTTTAACTTATTCATCATTACACCTTTAGAGGTAATATGCTAATAGCCTAGACGGGTAGTATTATTCTTGCATGTAAAATATACAAACATATAAGTTTTGGCGCGAGGACAAAGTCGTAAGTGAAATTTTTGTTCCTATTTTAATACAACACATGCAAAGAAAAATGACCTTGGCCCGCTGGAGACCTGCTCTTTGATAAGGGGTCAAAAACTTTCGTTCCTGTCAAATTGGACTTGAGAGATTGACTATTTTGTGCTGCAATATTTTCTAGAAACTTCCTCAGAATTGACGTAAGCCACCTTTTATTTTCTTTCTCCAAGAAACTAGGACCGTGTTCAGGATGCTGACTGGTAAACCCAATGGAACTAGACTATTGGGAAGACCTATATTCAGATGTCAATCATCTCAGAAAGTACGATTTGAATATTCCGAATAATATCAAACAATCCACCCGTATTGGTATAAGCACGGACTGAACGACAAGCTTGACTAATATGATTTGCCAGGTGACCTGGTGGTCTAGGGGTAAGGTGTCAGACTTCTGTGCTGGGGTCCGGTGCTCAATCCTCGGTACCGGCACAGATTTATCTGATTGCCAAACCACCCTCTGACAAGACGTGTATTAATCACAACTTGCGAATGTGTGGAATGCCAGGCCTCCACCGTGGTTCGGGTTCCACGTTAAACTATAGGTCCTCCATTTCATCTAACAATCACCCTACCATTACACATTAGCGTAAGAGCGTATAACCCGAACGGGTAGTAAGATGCGGTGCTAATAGTAATAATATGATTTGCCGTTGTTTTTATTTAGCACCGCGTCTTTCTATATGTTTGGTTAATAAAACTATGTACTAAATATGTCGATGATTTAAGGGAAGTAAGGTTATTACAGGAATTGTACCCACATTTGAGTGGAGTGATAGAGGAAAACCATTTAATAGAAATTACCCTCAGTACACCCTACCGAGGTTCGAACTTCTATCTTCACGTATTCATCAATCTTGTCAATTGTAAGAGTAGTGCCTTAGACCATGCTGCCAATGAAGAGGATGATTTCCTGTCAACAGGGATGTCTGAGCTAGAGTATAACTCGGTATAACTAAGCGTGTTTGTTCCGAAATTGTTAGCCATAGATCCCTCTAGGTAAATGCTGACACATTTCCTCTTACATCTTAACTTTCTTATCCTTATCTAAGTATCTTGCTTGAAAGAGCTGAGTACTGACGATTATAAGGACGCGTCGCAATTTTTAGGTTTACACTATCTAAGATTTGTTTTGATTGTAAATATACACCACAAGAAGGGAATTTTTAGAATATTTTCTGTACTGCTGTGATTTTATGTTATTGTACTGAAATAGTATAATAAAACTAAAATATTAAATGAGTAATAAAGGATAAATAGGCCATATATGTACCCTTTGTTAACCTTAAATAGTAGCAAACTTATCTTCAAATTTATACTATAGTGCATCTTATTAGATAGGGTCAAAGTGCAATTTTTCAAGTTAAGACCTCCACATTTCAAGGTAAATGGAGTGTAAATTTATTTAAGAAGCACATATTTAAAAAAAAGGCATATTTCTCATATTATTTTTGAGGTAGGTCATACACGAGTACATAATTTTAAACAGCGGATTAGGTGAAACAAGAAGAGATTTAAAAAGAAAAATATTTAATTAAATCTGAGTATTATCTAATAAACGAGATCATCATTAGACTGATTGTAATGGACAATCATCAGAGATTAAAATAAAATGAATTTTTCATCGTAGTTATGTAGTACATAGATTAGATGTGAGGCCACGATTGGAAACATCTGACTAAAGGGGAATAATGGTTACGTTTCCAGTGACATGACCTCTCATGGTCAAATTAAAATATATAGATAGTACTCCTAAATTTGATTTGCTACCTCTAAAACAATCTTACATACACTTAGGTAAATTGAATTGATTAAAATCCTTATAAATTAATCATTAATGATTTTAAAGGTGAATATGTTAGATAGTTACCCTAGATTTAATCCAATATATCTAAAATAATCATACATAATATATTTAATTTAATTTAATTTATTAAAAACCTATATATTAATTTTAAATTTTTTAAATGTAAATATAATTGATAAATATCGATATTTATTCTCTAGCTAATGTTTTCAGGAAAATTGATTGCCAAAGCCAGTTCTTTGTTTGTGTGTTCAACCGTATACAAATCATTTATATATTGCATTTTAGGAAAATCTGAATAAATATGTAGCGGCTATGTTCTATAAAATTGAGATTAACAGCTAGAGGGTTCGCTGTGCTTACCACATGACACCCTGTATTTGCAAGTGTTGGCACAATCTTCATCAACTTTCAGTGGCCTTTAGTTCGGTATAGCTCGCTTGAGGACTGACATATAGTTTGGTTCAATATTTACATGGTATGAAAACAAAAAATAAATAAAAAAATATTATTGAACTTTATAGCTCGAATATTAAGGAACGAGCTGAATTCCTATCGTTTTTGATACTTCGTCTCATCAATATTTTGGTGTTTTAAAGAATGAATAAAATATATTTCGACTAATATGGGCTGTGTACAAAATTATTAAGCTATTTATATTTCTCGAGATGCAGAGACTCAATGACAGAAATAATTGACTTTGATAAATATCATTTTATTTATTACTTACACACATACGATATATAATGAAAAAATACAGTTAATTTTGTATTAGTGTATAAAACATTTACAATATATATTTTAAAACTTAAAACAATGACACTTTGTTATATAACTATGAAGATATGTATATTAATTAAGTTAAGTTTATTGCCTTCTTAGTTGATACTTGTGGTTCTGCTATAGAAGGCTCATCAGAACTCTTGTCTTCGATTATGTCATCCCCATGTTCATCTTGTTTTACATATTCGTCATTGTCTGAGTCTGTAAATGATCCGGTAGCAGCAACTTCTTTGTCAACATTGATAAAATTTTCAAAAGTTACATTTTTAGCATTATAATGAGTCATAGCTTCATTCAAATCTTACTTAATATTGTCGTCCGTGACCGACTCTGTTTATTCTTTGGGGTCTTATTTAACTTGTAAGGAAAATCCGTATGTTTTAAAAGAATCTACAGTGTTTTAAGTTATGTTTCTCTATGGTTTATCGATCACTAGCATTGCCTGTAGATTTTTTTTATAGATATACAATTTTACTTATACTTGCATACCTAATCACGCCGTTCCTTTACGTGGTAGTCAAAAAACTGTGCGTATAGCTAAAATAAACAGCTCTCTACTCAACCAATCCTCACTAACTCTCTCCACACTCACCTATCCTTGTATTCTCCCTTCGCTTCAACATCCAAACAGCAAATCATACACGCTCTTTTATTCATGAAACACTTAATGTTACTCTTTTCCACAAATTCGTCTACCATATTTATCCACGTCTAACATGGCTTACCCCTTCCTTTTGATATACACACTTTACCCTCATATATTTTATTCGTCGCTTGGTCCATATTCATCCTCCCAACATGCCCGAACCAATGTAACATGACTCTTTGGGCGTGTTAAGAGGATGAGTTTGGATCGAGTGACTAATTAAATACTTGAATATATATATATATATATATTTTTAGCGTCTTATATTTCTGATATGCCCTTCATTTCAACTTACTCCCTGCACAGGGAATTGCAATTTTTAATGATTCCTTAATCCAAAAGTTGCAATTTTGATGTAGTGTTTGGCAACATAAATGGTATTTTCAACGATTGAAGTAGTGGAATTATATTATGTACCATGTAATTGTCTATGAACAGAATATTTTCAAATTTTTCTTTCTGCATTTTCCTGTAGAGCTTGACTAGCCACTCCATAATTACATAGTTCAGTGTTCATCCATACCTTTTCATTGAAAGTTTTTTCTAGAATAAAAGAATTGCCCCCCGAATAACGTCGTGTTTTTTTATGACTCTCCTATAAATGAATTCTTGAGACTTTCGGTCTTAGTCATATTTGCTGCTAAAAAAAGATTGTCTTAATCCTCAATATGACATGAGTTTTTTTTTTTACTTTTTGAACATAAATATATTGCCGTGAAAGCATATGCATAATAATGGAGTCTCATCCACATAAAACACATTTTGAGCTTCATAATCTTTCAACATTCCTTGTAACTCAGTTTTCCACTCACTGCAAACAAAAACCTTCCCATCGGCACTTTAGCAATAGTTTGACAAAAAGCGATATTATTTCTTACTATAAATTGGTTCAACCGCCAATTATTGGTCTTAAGGACTTAATGACTTAACGATTTAACAAAATTCTTGACATTTTGTTTTAATATTGATCCTACTAGGCTAATATTAATGTCCTTGTGCTGTCTAGACATATTATTAAGCCCATATCAAGGTCAGAAAATTCAACAGCTGTCTTTTTCTTATATTCTAAACTATCTGCAGATATATTTTAATAACGCCATCTTCATTTTCCAGGATTATTAATAGTGTACTATTTGGATTTTCAAATTCATTAGCAATGTATTTCTTTTTCTCGAACCATACTTAACTGCTTCAATCAATTTCAGCTTTTCACCAAAACTAAATAAATAGAGATTTCACTTGGAGCTCTTTTAGTTTAAACTACTGAATTAGTAATAAATACAGATGCACGCACCACTATGCTTGAAACGTGACGTAAATTACAGTGACATAAACAATTTCATAAGATACTATTAACGTGGAATTGGATTAATCTTTCACCAGCCTGACAAATAATAGCTCAAGGCAGTATTACTATGAGAGTGAAGATTGTGACGTGGCTGATTTTAATTTCTATTGACCTCATTATATTAATACTTTGAGCTATAGAGGTAACTTTTGAGGTTGGCCTTCATTAAATTCAAGCGTTATAGGTAAAATAATTAGCCTGAACACCTCACAAAATCTTAAAACGAAGTTATCTTCATTTTTAGAAATGCATAGGTTTTTGCAAGGGAAAACGAATATTCTTAACATATGGAGGTTCTCTAACTATATAGTTTTCAGTTATTGAGGTCCTAAAGTGATTTTCATAACATAATTCAATCAAACATTTTTCTAAATATTTTACAAAAACTTATGATATTTTGACACTAAACAGATTGTTGGCCACTTATGTGCAGATACCACATTTTGTCCACCCTTTCTTCTGGCAATGTATATGAGAAAAGTTGCACTAGTTACTTCTTAGTATTGTTTACCTGATGCTACCTCTAAGATCTAAGAACAAGCTATCCCTCTCTAGACAAGCTGTGCTTACTTTGGCAATAATCCAAGTCGCTCCACTGGAAATCGAGTGTCATTTATTATTTAGTAGTCCTTTCCTAATGCTCCAAATCCGTTGCTATAGCCAAGTTTTTTAGATCTGTTAATCTATAAATATATTTAATCTGTGTATTATGTCGGTCTACACGCGGACTAATTACTAATCACGTATTTATTAAAAAAAAAAGACATCTTTGATGTTAGAATAGTCTGAAACGTATTTACACGTGCGCTGAAGGTAGAGCAAAATCTACTAGAGGAGCGCAGAAACTCACCAGTTGTATGCTAACCCATGATGCATTGCAACGAAAATTTATAACGGCTGACTGTCAACGTTTTTTCCCCCTGGTAGATACACATATTATATATTAGATTATTATGAAATTGGATGTTTTAAAATCATAACGTTGTGCCGTGACACAACCCAATACATCGATACACTTGTTTTCCATTAACGTGTTATTTCAAATATCCTCACAAAGGCCAACGAAGTTGTCTGCTTGCTTTTGGCTCTACAGCGCATTCGCTTTCAAAGCTGCATTAGAACAGATTTGAGATGGTTGAATTTGATATTTGACTCTCCTTTTTCCGATGATCTCAGGAATAGCGAACGAAGCAATCATATAGATGAGTTGAAATTTAGCATAACAGCTCACGCCGATGAGGCGGAAACCTTTTTATTGGTTTAGATCTCGCCACATGACCATGATTCTGCTCTGCACTTGGTTAGTGGTAAAAGTGTGACTACACAATAGACAATACTGCCTATGACGACAAGAACTAGATTCGAATCCCACTACAGTGTAGAGTTTTTTTTATTCTAAATTTTGTTTTACTCTCCTTCTACACAAATTAGGGTGAGATTACTTTAAAAACAATATTTATCTCTAACAACAACGTTATAAGAATATAGACATAGAGCCGGACTGAGTAGTTGTACGTTATGATAAATAATAAATATTTATTAAGGACTTGAAGAGGACCATTTTGATAGTAAACTAAATCCCAAATTTTACAACACCAAATTTCCCCATGTATCTATAAAAAAATATAGTCTTACATACCGATGATTTGTCCAAAAGTCTCAAATTTCAAATATGTTCAAAGAGGAGGCCCGGATTTTAGAATAAGACAATTTCTTAAGAAATTTTTATTATTAATATAAAAGCATTAACTATTTCTACTAGCGAAAACGCAAAAAATTGATGAGTTGATGAGTGTATTTACACTTTTAATACATATTTCCCAGGTTAGTAAAAAAATTAACGAAGATTTCTAATAGAAATAAAAAATTATCCTGATATGTAGATTTTCCCAAAAATCATAAATCGTCGGAACTATCTCTGTACTAAGTTACAAAACCCTGTTAATTGGACAAGGAAGAAAGTAGACCTGAGTGATATTTCGCATGAATACGATTCGTTATATTGTTACGTCACCACCTACATGAAAAACTCACAAAACCGTCTATATTATTTTCAATTAATACTTAGTGGAACAAAGCAGATGTAGTTTAACTAGGATACAATCTCTGATTAGAAAAATAAATGAGCTCGGTTCAATATGACTACTCCACCATGTCCCTTGTTGACCTAAAATTTAGATCCAAGTCTCTCCTGGTTTAATACTAAGTGAAGCCTAAAATAATTAATTAACTATTCAAAAAAAAACAGCTTTAATGACCAAATAGTCTAAGGCGTCACTCTCGTGCTGGACTGTCCCTTCAAAAATGGGGAGATCGTAGTTTGAATCCTGTTCAGGTCTACTTAGAATAGTTTTTCCTAAAATGGTTTCCCAGGCTCCTTCCAAACAAATGTCGGTAGATAACCTCTAAAATGCTTCTTTCCTCATCCATACCCATTAGAAAAAAAATGATCATACATGCGTATAACTTAAACAGGTAGTAAGATACGGTTATAAAATAATTAAATACAACATAGCTTTATTTATATATTAAGATTTTTGGCACTGTGACTTTCTAACCATTTAAATTAATTACATTAAATTATTATTCTATGAAAGATAGGAAAAAGATAAAATAAATTAGAAACTTACTGAAACTTTTTATGAAATTGGGACAATGCTTAGGCAAAAACCACCCTCCACACACCCAAACCCAGTATACCGTCAATGGTTAACCAGACTAAACATGATTGATGGATTTGTATGTTTACTTACTAGTACGGATTAGTTGTAAATTTAGGTTAACGAGGCCCAAGATGTTAACAGGCTCACTTAAGTTAAATGTGTTTCGTAATAATATCAATATAATTTATTTATTTGAAGAACATTCTTAGATTATATGTTAATAATTTTTTTACTTGAAGTATTTAACATGAACTTTCTAAACCCAATTATTGGAATAGTACATGACTTACCAAAAAACTTAAGTCAATAATTATTTATTTGAGATATTTAACGTGCACTTATTGAACCGATTGATTTTATCAACAGACTAGTATTTCTTTGAGCGAGAATGAAAGGGCCTAGCAATTTTGTAGAAAAAGTATTTTCACATATCTTCCAGGGTTAGTTTACATGACAGACATAACAGACATGACAGACAGTTTTTCTCTACCTCCTAAGAAAGTTGTGCTACCGAATTATTTTTCTCTCAAGTCTACCTATATCTATTTAAATTTAAAATATATCCAAAACTTTGTACCTCAACCTTTTTTTTACCACCAGGCCTTCCTTTCCATTTGGGCTACGCAAATGTACTGATTACGCTAAAGTATTAGGTTCAAGGAAGGTAAAATTCAGATTAAGTGTACCTGCATTTGCATGGAGAGAGATTGAAGATCCATTTATAAATCACTTACTTCAGTACACATGACCAGGATTCGAATTATGCTATCCACGTTATTGACACTGCAGTCTACTGCTAGATTGAGGCCTTAGAAAATGCAGCCACCGATGTAGGTCAGTTAATAATTAATAGCTGATTAAAACGTACACCCCAATTTAACCAACTATTAATACTTTGTCTGGAATCAAACCGGGCACTTTTATTTCAGTGGGAAAATGTGACACCTTCTGAAAAAAGGGGCCTGGCCCATTATATTTGAGTCTAGGTACATTTCGTTTTGTATTTAGTATGGCGCCACACCTGAGGCCTACTTAGTCTGACTATGAAACTGGACAAACCCATTCTGGTCTGGGTAGGTGTAGCACCTCACTTGAGGCCTACTTAGTATGACTAAGAAACTGGACCATCCCATTCTGGTCTAGGTAGGTGTAACGCTGCACTTAAGGAGTATTGAATCTGACTATAAAACATGCCACATTTGATAGACTCAAGAGCGTTCATCATAGCAGGCCCAACTCATCTTCCGGCTCGTGCGAGGTTATGGGAGTAAAAGGGAAAAGAAAATACCTACGATATGCCAGAAAGGTGTGCAGTGCATTCGTATTTGAATGATTACTCGACCTTTTCCGTGGTGACGATGGTGGACAAAGCGACAAAGTGTCTTGTTATCATTACAATATGTCCCTATTATGATAGAATGAAGATTTTTGCAGAATGCTTATCTGTGAAGCCATTCTAAAACCGTAAAAAAGGCCTCCTTAATTCAGTTTTTATTCAAATATCACTCAATAATTCAACAATGTTCTGTATTATTAACTTCTATTAACTCCTTATTTCCATTAATGTTTAATCATAAATGATCCACGTTCGATAGTGTTCGTGTAAATTTACATTTTCTAGCCAACTGTATCACTGAGTTTATTGGCGTTTGATGTAAGCTCTTAATGCCATATCACAAACGAGGAATCAATTACTATTGTCATATATTTTTAAGAATTCTTCTCACCTCACGGATAATATCTAAATTAGGTAGATAATAATTAAGTTTGAACTATATTTCAGATGGTGATCTCGTTTCTGTATTGTAATTTAAATTTTTTATTGAATATTGAGAAATCGTTTTATCATATTTAAAAAATGAAACCATATTTAAATATATGTACTTTGAATTGAAAAGTCCATTAAAACTTTACAAATCTCATTTTTGATAAGTAAGCAATGTAGAAGATCTAACCATGATACGATTTATGGTTGAAGCGTAGTTTTATAACTAATTTTCCATTTATATATTCTCTCTAAAGGCTTTGCCTACTTGGAGATTTCAAAGCTATTTTGCGAAGCGGGTTGCGTCTTGACTCGATGCGCCTGAGTATTCTAAGCACTATCACAATTAGACACTAGTGTACGAAATAGAAAGAGAAAGGAAAAATTAGTTCATCTGTTGTATAAACTCTTATAACACTTCCCATCTTCCTCTGAAGAGTTTACAACATAGATATAATATTTTCATCTCGAAAACATTTACTTGCTTTTTAAATTTACCATTTTATTGTTTCCTATTTTAGATAGACAAATCATACCACGGAAATGTTTTAATCTACATCCTGGCAGAAACATTCCAATACGAAATTTTCGTGACCAAGCCAAACCTCCTAAGTATTTATAAAAGAATAAGATTACAAAAATAATTTCAAATTAAAAATATTAAGTTTTTTACACTGTATAACTATTTTGATAACTATTTAAAAATTGATGGTTTTCGTCTCAACGCTATATATTTAAAGTTCACTAAATAAAACGTAATTTCAATAAACAAGGAAGTTATATTTTGACCTGACATGACATTACAGGTAGGCAACTTCCTTTATAAAAATAATCGTTCCTTTCGTTCTTAAATATTTTCCACAACAAAAGACGGTAAGCTTTCATAAAGGGTTAAAATATTATGTTTTGATATAAGTGACGTACAGTTTAGTTTCTATACCAATTTACGATTGCGATCTTTATTAGATGAAAAGTAAAAAAAATATAAATATAGATAAGTTACACCTTCAAAGGCAGCAGTAGTTTGATACTGTAGGACTTTAGCTAAGTTGATTGTTAAATAATGTCCGCATTTCATGACTTAGGGCCATTTTCAAGGGGGAACAGGGGAAAAATGGTTAACTCAGCAGGAAAGTACTTATTTCCTGCTATGATTACAATAAATTGTATGGCACAGTTGTACATACTTTCATAGTCTAATGTAATATGCGAGAAAAATTTCATAAATTAATATAGTGTAAAACATCTTAAATAAATTTTCACCACTCTAAAAAAATATACAATTTTATTTGTCATGCCAAACAGTTCCGTAATTTAAATTCTAATCTAATTTGTTCAATATGATTTTTTGAGAAACTTTTTATCTTAAAAAAATCAATCATACATATTTTTTCCTTAATTTGAGGGTTAATATAATTTATAATTAAAAAATGCCACAAAATATGACCACATTAAATATATAAATAAAGTTTGAATGAAGTCTATAGAGCTTTGTGGCTCTGACCCTTGAAATAGATGGATAGACAGACGGAACGATGAATGGACGATGATTAAGGAGAATGAGTGAATATACAGCCATACATGGGGACAGGCTGGGAAACATACATCCATTGGGACATTTGGACAGACAAATATGGAGACAGGAATAAATAGGGACAGACAGGAAAACGGACATCCATTGGGACATTTGAACAGACAAATATGGAGACAGGAATAAATAGGGACAGACAAGAAAACGGAAATCCATTGGGACATTTGGACAGACAAATATGGAGACAGGAATACATGGGGACAGACAGTAAAACACATATACATTGGGACATTTGGACAGACATATATGGAGATAGAATATATGGGGACAGACATGAAAATAGACATACATGGGGACATTCGGACAGACAAATATTGGGACAGAAAGATACGGAGACAAACAAATATGGAGACATACGTGCATACAGACAGGTATGGAGATGGATATACAGACATACATTGAGATAAACCGACATAAGGAAGATGGACAAATATTCTTGGGAACAGATGGACAGAAAATCAAACATAATTGTATGACCCACTTTTTGTGTTCGGAGGGCAAATATTCATGATCATTTTGATGTCATGAATTAATAAAAGTTACAATACTTCCTCTATATGACAGGGTAGCAGACAAAAAAAGAGATGATTTATTCGTTAGGAAAGACAGACGGTACTCTTCCAACTACCCCGACGCTTCACGACGCTTTGTGCTACTGGGGTATAAGGGGAAATTAAGAGGGGAAGGGTTTGCGCTCGCTCGCTCGTCGGGCGGATTCGGTTCGGGAGGTTACGTGTGGCTTGTCGGCTATACTTCCAGTTTGCTTTCAAACGTCTTTCGGCTAACATCGGCTCGTACCTTCGCGGGGCACTTTTTGGACATCGTAAAGCTCCCTCCACCCCTCCCCTTTCAACCCATTCCAAAAAACCCAACCCAACCGTCTGTCAAAGTGGCTCAGAAACAAACAAATCTTAGTTTTAAAGCGAAGGCCGTTAATTTCCATCTGACGTTATTCCGCACGTAGAGGTTTTAAATCGTATTTATTTTTTTAGTGTTTACCACCCTGTTACTTACTTTCTGTTTCTATATTCTGCGCTGTGCGGGATGGATAATTGATTGTTATATATCTAGAAGAAAGTTTATTTTTGTGGAAGAGACTGTACCATAAAACGTAACAAGGTATAAAAGTTTGGAATACGAAGTAGTAAAAGTGAGAAAAAAAACCATCAAAAATTTAACTTGTTTTAAAACTATAGACATTAAAACTTTCCAAACCCGTGAATTTTAATTATTTTGTCAAATTTATAAAAGAGTGTCATCAATTTTTTCAGTGTGTGCAACGCACTACATTTAAATTAATTCATACAAAACATAAGTTATGTGTATGAAGAAAGTTTACGCCCGTGCACCGACTAATATTTACATAAATTAAGTGTTTTCATCAAAATGTTCGTTAAATTTACCCTGCAAAGAAAGGAATTGTGAATTTTAAGCCAATGAACAACGATTGAGCTTTGACAGAACGTTGAAAATGAGGTAAATATTTTTTAAACAAAGGTATTACATTTTTCTGTGTGTGATTATTTCTGTCGTGCAAGTAGTCAACAATTTTTATCCTATTATCGATTGTGAATAAGGTAAGCTATGCGTGTTTAGAATTGGTCACAGTTTTTTTTTTGTATCTCTTACATAGCTTGAACAAACTAAATGAGCATAAAGAAAAATTCATTCATAGTTTTGATGATAGATAGTGGAGAAAAAAAAACAGACACGCAATGCGTCAGGGGATATAATTTTCTTTATATTGAATAAAAAAAAAAGGAACTGTTCTATCGCACCGTATTAGTATATTAACAATAGAAGGGTTATCCATTAAAAATATTTAATATTCTTAAGTAGTGTAGAATAACAACTTCAAAATTTCCCAACCATTCAGCCGAAAACGAAAAAAAAAAAAAAAGTGTTGACAGAGTCAAATTTCATATCGCGTGTAATCCGTTTAAGTTTCCGAATTAATTAAGGCCTAGTTCTCGTGTTAGATTTTACTGATGATGAACGGGTTATCGGGGTTCGAATACTGGTCAGGTATACTGAGAATGGTTTTCCAGTTCTATTTTACGCAATTTTGGGTGTATTAATCCTAAAATGCTTCCTTCCTAATCCCTAGACTGAAAAGTTAGCAAGATGTGGCGAATAAAAATAAAATTAATAAAATACCGTGTTTTATCTTTAAAAGGGCGATGCTACTTGATAAATTTATGTTTTGGTTGCGTTCACCTCTACTGACAATGAAGATGAATTTAATATTCTAATTAATAACTTTCTGAGCATATATTCAAATATATTTTTAGATACTTACTATCCATTAGGACTGTAACCATATTTACTAGCTACGCAAATTTATTATAAATGAGGAAGATTAAATTAGAAGAAGTTATCCATATTTGTTTGAAGGCAGTATGTTATAACATTTAAAAACAAAACACAATTATTAGTGCGACCGACTAGGATTCTAATCCTAATATCTCCGTCATTGGAAGTCCAACATATTGATAGAATGGCGCAAAGGACTATTCCATCTTTAGGCATGTACATAACAAGATTAATATTTTTAGAAAACGCGGTTGAGGCATTTGACTTCCCGACCTTACGATGACATGTCTGGGTTTATTTTCAACGTAGATTCATTTTATTGCTCCACATTACTATCTGCTAATGTTATAAACAAAAATTATAAATAATCTGTTGTAGGGGTGAGGAAGGAAGCATTTTAGAATTTATATACCTGTATTTGCGTGGAAGGACAGGAAGAAAACATTAAGGAAACTACCCAATAAGTATCCTACTGATATAAGAGCCCAAATCTCCATTTTATCAGTATGTCAGTCTTTATATTATATATAATAAATCTCAAACTAATGGGGAAAAGAGCCCTATTGAAATTTTTGTTTTATTTTGGGGTAAATCCTATTTTTAAATAATGCATTTTGAATAATTAATTACTATGTTAGAGCTGAACATCTGAAGTGAAATTTCTCACTGAATTTCGGTCAACTCTTAAGGGCGATTCCAATAAATGGGTATTAATCATCAATACAAAAAGTAAATATCAATAATTTCACCCATGTATCCAATTTTAACATCTTTTAATTTACCAAAAAATATATTTATGTATTTATCAACTCTTTCGTTGCATCTTTAGCCTTCTGAATTTTACTCATACAATATTATTAAAACTGACTAAGGAAAGGATGGGACAAAAATTTTGAGGAAATGAAACTGAATTTCAGGGGAGAAAAGTGGGAGGATATTAAAAGTAAAGAAAACTCAGTAAACCCGACCGTAATTTGAGTCCTAGTTATCCCAGTTATCGTAAATTCATTCCAACACCAGAGTGAAGCAGACGATGGATGTGGGTCGGTAAATTTTAAAACAATCTGGTTTTAAAATTTATCGACCCACATCCATCGCCTTACGGTCTAACAAGTCGCTCTCGTGTTGGACTGTATTTACAAAGTCTGGGATGATTAGGATTAAAATTATTGTTGGGTGTACTGTGTTTTACTTTTATTTTAATATCTTTCCACTTTTATCCCCTGAAATTCCGTTTCATTTTCTCCAAATTTCCATATGTCCCTTCCCTATTCGCTTTAGTAATATTGTACGGGTACAATCCAGACAAGATAAAAAATAGAGTAAGCTTAGAAAAAAGATTTTTTTTGTCAATTAAAAGATGTCAACATTGGATATATGTGTAACATTATTGATAAGCACTTTTTGTCTTGGTGATGAATAGTAATTAATTGGAAGCATCTGCCCCTTGAGGTGACCGAAAGATCTAATGGCAGTCGTCTCATTCAGCGAGAAAATGCAGTACAGACTAATGCAATATTTATTATACGATGAGTTATTTCAAAATATGGTTGACTGATAAATATGAAAAATAGTCAAAATATTCTATCAGGGCTCTTTTTCCATAAAAACCCAAAAAATTTAGTTTTATTGATAAAAACAAATGAGTAAAAATTTGACATTAGCTCCATTTCCCAAAATTTATAATTATAATTGTGAAGCTACGAGAATAAGTTTGTTGAAAAATAAAAGGCATTAGATTTAGCTTTTCTTTAATAAAAGCAGCAATTTTTGAGAGGTTCACAACAAAAAATTTAAATAAATTTAAGAACTAGCAGCGGACTTTCCTGTTTACCTTGAGATAAGTTTTTTTAGTTTTCTCTCACTTCTTTCTTATTAACATGACAAAGACTAGTTGTAGGTGTAAGTTGAAAGGGAACATAAGCTTAGATAGTAAAGAGAAGTAATTCCAGAAAGAGGCACAGACCTTTGTATTTTAATCTATGTGGCCTGACAGTGATTGATATTTTATCGCTGACCAAGGTGGGATAGAAGCTAGCGCGAACTAATATCTATATTTTTTATTATGAATAGCCAAAAACGATTTTTTCCTTAAATACATACAATATTGCTTCATTGGATAATTTTAGTTTAGTTATCGACTTTTAATAATATCAAAATTTCTTTAATAAGCATTGAAAGTATCGCAATACTTGACTTAGTTTCTAAATGAAAAGAAATATTTCATGTTAAAATGCCAAAAGGTTAATGACAAATAAGCATATTTTCAAACAAATGTATAATGTTAAGCTAATCGTACCTACTGATTCTTTATTTTAATATTTTTTCCCAAAAAACTTTTCATTTATAGGATGTGTAGTATTATTTAATCTATTTAGTTATTCCTTCCCCAACATTTTATTGATCAAAGTTTAACTTTCATACGTAGAACTGCTCGAACTATACGTCGCATCATTGTGGGGCTTTCTGTATTTAACAAAAACAACAGTGGAATGAAAACTGGTTAAACCGTTTTAACATGATTAAAGAAAAGAAAGTAACATTTTAAAACCAATATACATGATTTTTTATTGCTAAAAATTAAAAAAATTCCCTATAAAAATTTTATGATTAAAGTATAACGTTGTATAAAACTTTGCGTATAACCCGAACGGGTAGTAAGACGCGGTGCTAATAATAATAATATAAAACTTCCTGTTTAATTGGTCACATGGGTAAGCGAAAAATTTGACATACAGACGTTCAAATTAAAATCAATATTATTTCTACTATGCTATATTTCAAAATAAGTAAATAGTTCACGCCAAAATAATATCGAAGCCTAAAAGGGCTCCTTTCCCAATTAGTTTAAGATTTATTAACAAAATCAAATGTGTGAAAATGTGATATTAAGGTAATTTTCAACTACTTTTAAAGCATATTTGCGGAGCCATGAGACTAATTTGTAAATCAAGTCATTCCTCTAATAAATATAGTAATTTTCTGGTAGAATCAAAAAATTAAATTTGAGAATAAATTAAAACTAACAGAAAGCTTTCCTTTTTACTTTAATAAAAGAAGTTCCGTATTATTCTTTCCCCTTTTTCTTATTAATGTGTCAAAAGGGGGGTATATTCTTATACAGAATAAAGTAGTAGCTACAAATAGTGACACGGATAAAAACGCACAGAATGGTCACGCGTAGAAAAGATTTCTATCTCTGCCCATTTTACTGAGGATGACTTTCAAACTTCTATTTTATTTGGGTTTTGCTTGTCATAAATATACACCCATACACGTGTACTTTAACTTAAAATATATTTATATTTATTTATTTGTGCCCGGGCCCATTGATTAAATAACGAGTAACTTTAAACTACAATCATTGTTGGGAATGTGGACAAGACCTTAAACTCTTCATGTCTAGATATATGATGGTTAGGTTGGGGTTTGGATACTGGTATAAATGGGATTGGGATTTGTTCAAAAGTTTCTCACCTTCACTAAAAGGATACATTTATTTCAAAATATTGCGTCATAATCCTCACCTCATTAGTGTAGTTAAATAAAAATAGCATGGAAAAATAAATAAACAAGTGTTGGTTATAGATTTCTTGCTATATTTATAATAGACATTCCAATTTTAATACAAAGGTCCATTTAGATTATTAAAAGAAAACTACTGCCCACATTAAACATATTTAGATGTTTTTAATGTTACTTATATGAGTGGGAATTAATTAACTTTAATTCTTGTTCAATTGTTATGACCTTTTTAATTGATTGAATATCTATAATTTTTTGAGATTTTTTTGTGTATTTCTTCTTTAGTTATTATATATAGAGAGGATTATATACATGGGGATAATAATATTAATCGTTTTATTTTATTGGTTTTAATATTTGTTTAATCTATGATATTTATGATTATTAATCCTAATTTAATTATAATTTTGTTAGGTTGAGATGGTTTAGGGTTGGTTTCTTGCTGTCTAGTAATTTATTATCAAAATTAAAATATTTTGATTAATAAAATTAACTACTAATACTTTTAAATAAAGTGATCTAAATATAAAAATATACTATTATTTATTTTCTCTATAAAAAATTTAATTTTTAATTTTAAAGTATTTTGATTAGTAGAATTAGCTACTAGTGCTTTTAAAGTGAACTAAATATAAGAATATATGTTAAAATTAATAGCTTTAACTCAAATGGCTCCACGTAAAGACACGTGTAATATATTTAGTAGCTAGTATAGCTGTCAGATAAGGTTTTACTATGAAAATTGGGCTGTAGCCGTCGGAGCTATATGAATATTTACACTTAATGTGCAAGGAAGAATAAATTACATTTTAGATTAAAGTTATCCCTCCCTCCCCCCTCCCCCCATTGTCGCGGGTGGAAGATGTTTAACAAACTATTTGGGAAAAGTAATTTAAGTACTTCCAGCTGGAAGTTAAACTTATGCCGATGGCATACCCGACAAATCTAGACACGAGCCTTGGTCCTCCTGCCTACTTGTATGGGCCTTTAGGTTAATTCAAGGGAGTATTTTTAAATTATCATCTCACCGCCCAAAACCAAGATTGTTAGACAAACCATTATTAGTTTACTTAGCAACCCATTCGGGCTATACGCCAATTAGTTATTAAATTTTGAAATTTCCATATCTATGTTCCCTGTTCAAATCAAATTGGAATATAAAAGTTCACTAAAAAATAACATTATTTTTCTTTGCTCCATATATTGGCTATTCGCATTTAATTACACCAATGGGGTTAGGACGGGAAAGATACGTTTTATATGAAACCTACCGACATTTTCATGACGATAGAGTAGAAATCCATTTTAGTTAAAAAAAAAACACTTCGTAAATATGACTGGAATTCTTAATCCGCTCTCCTAACCGACCAAAGTACCCTTACACGCCTACAAGAACAGCTGGATCACGGAAACTGTAGATGGCGCTAGCTACCGTACAAGTCTTGTGTGAAAATCATACGTTTGGAAATATCAGTTACCTCGAGAGAGTGTAAAATTTTTATAGTAATATTTTCAACACCCCTTCTAAGATAATGTATCAATGTTTATTAGGTGTTACAATTTTTATTTTTTATCATGCAGCTGGCAGTTTTCTAATGAATAATTTCTATATTATTGATATTTGATCACTGTTAAAATTATAGAGGAGGTGTGTATATAAAAAGTTTAACTTAATCAACAAACTTCTATTCTTGAACAAACCATTTCTGAAAAGAGAATTACAAAACAATAAAAATTCTTGAAGGTAACCGTTTGTTTCCATGGCTCTGCATTTCCACGCCAAATGAAAGGGCCAATCATCTTATCAAATTTGCTTATTTAATACATATGTGTATAACCATAGCGGGTCGTAATCTAATATGTGGTGACGAAAAAAATCTAGTCATTTTGGTGAGTGGCTGAGTGGTCCAAGATGTTGGACTCACATTTAACAAGATCCCTATTACCAGTGAACAAATGAAATCAGAATTTGAATTATTCTTTGGTTAACAAAATATAATCGATGCTATGTTGGGTCTATTTATTTTTCGCTTTCTTCTTCAAACTCACTTCTTGACGTAAGCCGTTACTAAAATTGTTGTTGACCAATGAGGTACCAGCACTAGTGGGCATGTGGACTAGAGCATCGGTCTCAACTTGTCAGGTGTTTTTAGAGAGGTTAGGGTTCCAATTCTGTTCTGGTGAACCAAGGTTAACTTTTTCTTAATGGTTTCGCACTAATTTTTACTTTCTCTCTATCTTACAGGTATAGAAAGTATGGTGATCGTCAAAAAAATCGAACTCGAGATTTTGATGAATTTTGACGTTTCATGACTTCCTGAATCCGAAAAAGTGGTTTTTGAATGTCTGTCTGTCTGTCTGTCTGTCTGTCTGTACCTCCAACTAGAGCCTAAACTATTTTACCGATTGAGCTGAAACTTGATATCTAGGGTTTTCATAGGGTTGCCCCGAGGGGTTTTTGGAATTGGATATCTACCCCTAAAATTAAGGGTAGTTTACTGAAGGGAAAAAAGAGAAAAAGTCGATTTTCTCAAAATCGGCTCTAACGATTTTGATTAAATTTCATTTATGAACATTAATAAATATTCCAAACAAAATGGCTACTCTCAATATTTCGGCAAAATGGCTTTAAGGGCTCCGGTCTGATGCGTAAATTAACATTTTTTATAATAGCTCCGAAACTATTTGAGATATGAAATTACTTAGCATTACAAATATGTATATATATTTATAATACAGATATTTTATCCGAAACATATTTTTATAAAATCAATAACTTTCAATCTATACGCAATTATATGAATTTTTTAACTTTTTGGACATTAAAGTTTAAGTATTGCGACCGTAAAAAAAACTAACCTGAAATGTTGATGGATGTCGACGTCTCATGACCCCCCGAACCCTAAAAAATAGTCTTTGCAATGCCGTCTGTCTGTGTGTCTATAAAAACTTAAAATTAAGGGTAGTTTACTGAAGGGCGAAAAGAGAAAAATTTGGTTTTCTCAAAATCTGCTCAAACGATTTTGATTAAAATTCGTATCTAGGCGTTGATTAAGATTATAAATAAACTGGCTATTTTCATTTTCCTATGAAAATGATTTTTAGGGTACTTTACAGAAGCGTTAATTTCCGTATCTCCACAACTATTTGAGAAACTAAACAACTTATCATTGCAAAATTGTAGGACTATTAGAAATAAAAAACTTTTATTTGACATATATTTTTATAAAAGCAACAGTTTCTGAGATATTTGCAAATATATTAATACAATTTTGTGAGCTTTAGTTGTAAACATATACTACTTAAGTCTTAACGCAATAATTCTCCAATGCCATAGAGTAATTAAATATAAGTAAGTATCTAAAAAAAGTATGTTATTTTTCCTTAAAGCTCTTAGGAGAAATGTTTGCACAGCAATGATCTATCTCCATTTTAGACTCAATAGTCAATATTTACATTTTTTATTGGTCAAAATGTATAAATGAATAATTAAATATCAATGCGATGACTTGAAGATCTGCAACACCTTATAAAATGTTAAAACTTTAACCAGAAATCGAAATTTTAATACGAAGTGTTGACCCTTGTGGAAGACATAAAACTGTTTGAAATGCTCTTAGGTGGACAAAGATGCGCCTCTTTTCTCATTGATTATATATCATTGTATATTATGTTATGCGTGTTCTTATGTGGAGTGGTAGTGATACAATGTACATTATTCCGTTTAGAAATCTTACGAGTTTATAGAAAGAGAGAGAAAATCTGTGCGGTGCGCCGTACCATTTATTTCTAAGCAAATGCGTATATATTTGCTCCTATCTCGATTTTCTCATCTCAGCGTTTTATTGTAAATAACCAGCAAATGAAAGAGACTTGGGAATTGTATATAATAAGTATAATTAACTACTTATTTTATGCTTTTGTAATATTGATAATTATTAAAAATAAAAAATGAAAAAACAAAAATAAACAGCTCTCTTATTTATAAATTTCAGGATTTGTTAGAATACATTTTTGTAAACATACGCATACACTTTTTTTGTTTATATAAAAACAATCCACTTCAATGGTCAAATAGTCTCATGAAATCACTCTATGGATATGCGAATACCGATGACGAGGATAGTTTGGTTTGAATCCTGAACGAATGTCCTGAGAGTATTTTATCTTTAATAGTTTACCAATCTCCCACAAGGCAAATATTCGTATATTTCCTCTAAGTCAAATCTGTATTAGCCTTAACTATTTATTATAAATAAATTTGGATAGCCCTAAAGTTTACTAAGAGGTGGTGCAAATAAAGAAATAAAAATTTGACACAGATTTTTTAAATTTTACTTAGCATTGCATATTACTACTAGTTCAGTTTTAAGTCTTTTTACTAACTAAACTAATATGAGAGGTATTAAGAAAGTTTAATTTTGAGGAAGTGCACCCATATTTACAAGGGAGATAATTTAAAACCATTTATGATAAACCACCCTAACTGCACCTAACCTAGATCAAACCCCGATTTCCTGGTCTTTGTCAGTTTATACTATTGCGAGAATGACGCCGTAGAACATGCGGTCACAATTTTATTAAATTTAAGGGAATCGGAGGTATTTAATTTGAAATTAAGTACCAATCGGATATATCATTATTGAATCCTAATCAAATATAAGGCTATATGAGATATAATACATAATTGAGTACAATCAAATATAAATTCAAACTGTTAACAAATTTTTACTAGATTTTAAACAATACAAGATTTGCAAAATTTATATAGCCATATCAAATAATGAGTCTATGCTAACTTCTTTTAAAATTTAAAGTTATTCAAATGATTAATCTTTTGATTCGAAATTAGAATTTGTTTTCTATCTAATCAATATCTGGTATCGACTTAGATGTGAAATTTCAAATCTATTCAACACTTTAAAATGATAATAGATTTAATTTCGAATCAAATACAAAACTTAACCAAATTCTTACTCAAAATTTAATTGCCCTAACACGGGCTTGAATATTAGTATAAAATTAGGGTTTTTGTATCGCCATTGATACAATATATACAAAGTGACCACTGCATATCACATTACTCGACATATGAATATATCAAAGTAGTTTTTCATTACTATTGTATTAGTGCCAGTTACGATTATTTTTCTTCCTTGTTATGATCATACATTTGAAACTACTCTCTAAATTGTTCATAGACTAAATCTTGATAAGGAATAAGGGTTCTGGTTTCATATACAATTAAGGACTTTGGCCCTGTCGAGTGCAAGTCTAAAACCTATTTTGTGGGATGGTGGGTGGGAGGGTAAAAAGCGTGGCGTGGCTTCATGACCGACCAAACTATCCCTCCGCGCCAACAAGTACAGATGGATTATGGAAACCGTAGATGGCGCTAGCTATCGTATAGGTCTTGTGGGGAAATTATACGTTTGGAAATGCCAGTTTTCTCGAGAACGATTGACATTTTTCCGTTTATATTTTCAACACTCATTCTAAGATAGTGCATCGATGTTTATTAATTGTTACATTTTCTTATATTTTTGTTATGAAGCTAGCAGGTTTCTATTGAAAAATGTCAGTTTAATCGATTTTTGATAGTTGTTAAAATTAAAGAGGAAGTGTGTATATAAAAAGTATAACTTAATCTATTCTTGAACAAACCGTTTCCGAAAATAAAATTGCAAAACAATTAAAAATGCTTGAAAATAACCATTTGTTCCCATGGCTCTGCATTTATATGCCAGATGAAAAGGGCCAATCACCTTAAGGTAAACTTTTAAGGTTTAACGTGCTTATCTCGAGTTAAACTGGAATGCCGAAGAAGGGGAGATCTGAGACCTCAATCCCAGTCGAGTGCATTAAGGGTGGTTTTCCTAGAATGTTTTCCCAATCTATATCCAGGTAAATGCGGGTGCACTTCCTAGGAATTTAACCTTTAATATCCCTATCGTATTATTGTAATTAGTACATAGGCGTAGAACCCGAACGTATATTAGGATGTGGAGCTAAAAAAAGGTTTAAATTTTTTGGAATAACTTTATTTGAAAGTTAGAAAATATACTCTATCTACCGTCACTATCCATACATCAAACTAATATGATCTGTTGCTGTCATTTTTGTTAGATATTAACAATTCTTATAAGATAATACTTTTAGAATAGTAGATTGTTACCAGTGTAACAGAATATTTTTCCCCGTGTTTTATAAAAATCTTCTCTATGAAAATTTGATTGTACAGTGAAAACCTCTAATATATTTCCATTTATTATTGCATCTTAGTACATTTTCAGGTCGCAATCAAACATTAACTATGATAATGGAGTAGGATTGAGGATGGTATAATTATTTCAGAGGAATAGTATACGTGTTTGAATGGAAAGAAGAAGAGAAACTATAAGGGAATACATTTCAATACGACCAACAACGTTTAGAACCTCAATCTTCCGTCAGTATACCCTAATTGTATATTTAAAGTTTTGATTCTATTTTCACTTTCACATACTAGCTCGATTATTGTGATTGTTAAGAAAATTTAATTAAATATTTTAATGGATATCTATGTTTAGTTACTTTACTCATTATTCTTTAATTTAGCCTTATAATATGCTATTAGGGTAATGCAAGATATTAGGGAAGGGTTGACATTAAACGGTACAATGCAGCAATGATTTAGTTTGTTAGGTGAAGGTAAGAAAGATTTTGCAAGAAACGTAGACATTTTACTAGAGGCTAGTTAGGAAATAGGTTTAGTAGTGAACGCTGAAAAGACTAAATACATGCTAACCCAGAGAGCACAGATTGAGGACGATAATTTAGATATATCAGTAAACAACAGATCATTTGATAGGTTTAATTAACAATGATATTTAGGGACAACTATAATTAGCGAAAACAATATTAGATTAAAAATTAGGAATATAAACAGTCGGGAAATGCTTGTTACAACTCGATCAGTAAGTTGTTGGCGTCTAGCCAGCTGTCAAGAAAATGTAAAACTCAAAATATACAAAGCCATCATTTTAACGGTTCTATGAGGGCGAACATGGAATCTTACCTTAAATGACAAAAATAAATTTAGTGTGTTTGAAAAACAGGGTGCTTATTAAAATATTTGGTCCAAAAATGGATTAAGATAGTTGGTAGTGGAGGAGGCTACATAATGATGAGCTGTATAATATGTACTAATAACCAGACATTATTAGGTTAATAGAATCTCGCAGGTTACGGTGGACAGGTCGTGCAGCGCGTGTGGGAGTATATAGAACCACGTTAAAGGTATTGAATGACAAAGCCAATTGGAAAACCCACTGGGAAGACCCAGATGCAAATGGGAAGATAGCATTTGGATAGAGATAGGGTGTAATGAGGTAGACTGGATAGGATTAGCTCAAGATAGGGATAGATGGCTTATTTTTGTGAGTGTGGTAGTGAACTTTTGTGTTCCTTATGCTGTAAAGTAAGTAAGTTAGTAAGTAAGTCAATGTTTCATGACCCCCTGAACTCGAAAAAGGTTATTTATTATAATGACGTGTGTCTGTTTAATACTAGGAGTAGATCTGAAACATTTGACCAATCAAACTAAAATATGCTATCCAGCGTTTTTATCAGCTTTCCCAGGAGTGTTTTTGGAAGTATACATATAACTCTAAAATAGAGGGTAGTTTACTTAAGGGCAAAAATATAACTCAATTTTCTTGAAATCAGCAATAACGATTTTGATTAAAACTAGTATCAATGTGTTGAGTGTTGACGAACAATATTTTTTTTTTAAATGGCTCATTAATTTTCCAATGAAAATCAATTTGAGAGTATTTTATATAAACAAAAAATTCCAACATGTAACATTTTTGTGAAACTATTTTATATATGAAGACAATTTAGCTTTTAAAAAGTTTAGCATTCTTTAAATTATAAAATTTTTATTAAGTAATATATTTTATAAAATCAATTTTATCTGATTTATAGGAAAATTTAATTTTTAAAATAGAGCTTTGGATATTAAAATTGTAATTCACAGTACAAATAATATGTTACTGTAACTGTGTATATTTTCAAGTATGATCTTTGGTGAAATTCTATGGGCTCTTTTTTCCCCATTATGTTTCTGTACCAGTGTATATTATTTGGTTTCACATATATCTTACGACTTTTAAGTAATAGGTAAAGGAGCTGGAAAGTCTGTGCAGTGAAACGAACAATTTATTTTGTTTGTATGTTAGATCTTTTTTTTTTTGTATCTCTACATCTTGTGCCGTTGTTTTTATTCAAACGAAAGGTTTGTGTGACATTCTCTGGGGCAGGTCTTATACTAGTGGGTGAGGGTGCCTGGATAACACCTGGCTGACACTTTATTTCGGCAGACAGATACGGATAACACTGTCAGAACATAAGATGGAGGTAGTGTATAGTGTCTCTCTTCGGTCGACGGGGGAAAATCTCCCCCCACCCCCACCCCTTAACCTTCACTCCCCACACCCAACAAACCTCTTCTTTCTGGAAAGGAACGTGTCTTACTTCAAACCCCACCCCCACCTTTTTTTATTTATTTTTTATTACTATTTGCTTTACGCTTCCTTCATCTTTTTCTTATATACTTTATGTGGAGCCAGATGACAGAACAGCAACAAAATTCATAAAAAACAAATAGAGAGAGACGTAAAGAAATGGAGAGTATAAAGAGGAGAGTAAAAAAAAAGGTGATTTTTTTCATAAATAACATACAAATATATATGTATAACACTAGAAGTTCCAAAAATTGTTGGCAAAAGATCAAGTTATTTTTTTACTCTATTTTCTTTATTTTTTTAATAACGTTGGGTGGACAAGGTAAAGCCTCTTTTATCGCTTGGTTTGCTTTCGTCAGAATATTTACCCATCTGTCCTACCCAAACTTCTACCACGTGTCTTTGAAAAGGACAATACAGTCCTTGTATAAGCAACATAACCTATGACATGTCTAAGAAAATAAAAAGTTTGTTGGCCCTTTTTTTTCTGAACCTAATTAATTCGGTGTGGTTTTTCATATGCCTTTATTTTTTTGGATTCTCTTAAAATATGCCATATGTCTTTTATTGTTCTACTTAACGTTTTGGTATTTTAAACAAATGTGTTACTGCTCTAGATACATCGGTGAACACGTTAAATAAGGTGGTGGACTCATCTGATTTGATTCACCAGTGTTAGGAAGGTCAAGGTATGAATCCCAGGAAAACGTAATAAGTTTGATTTTATATCCTGTTTTTTAATGTCTTCTATCTAGGCTAGTGAGGGTGTAAATATTATTAACTTCTATCATCCTCTTTATTATTATTATTATTATTATTAGCACCGCGTCTTACTACCCGTTCGGGTTATACGCACCTACGCTAATGTGTAATTGTAGGGTGATTGTGAGATGAAATGGAGGACCTACATTTTAACGTGAGATCCGAACCACGGTGGAGGCCTGGCGTTCCTCACATTCACAAGTTGTGATTAATACACGTCTTGTCAGAGGTGAAGGATGGTTTTGGCAAATCATCCTTTTTGATGTCTCATTTTTGTAAGGAGACATTTTTATCTTGTCATTTTAGGGGGCACTTGCTTTAAAATTACAGATATTAACTGGCGAAGGTAGTTGTTTAATTTATAGACCTTATATTATCTATTTTTATATTAGTGTTAATGAAAAGTGTCAATAAATTATTTCTACGATATTTAAAAATTGTAATTAACAAGAAAATTGCTATAGTTCTTGGAAGATAAAAGTAGCGAGTAAGCAAACGCACGGTTAGAACAAAATTATTTTTCAAATAGAGTAGAAATGAGTTGTAAAAAATTATTTTTTGGCTAACATTTCAGCAAATTAGCTTACTAAAATCTTCTTAGACAACCAATATCAATTTAATTTTAAATGGCATTAATGTATTTAAACAAATCGGGGAACACCTAGAAAAAAGACTCATTCCAGAACATGTGATATTTTTGGGAATTCCTCCCCTCCCCCCACAAAAAATATTGGAGTTGAATATTTAACTTATATTAATACAATAATGGGCAGGTACTTTTGATACGTAATGTTCACATAGATCTGGGAGTAGTTTATCCAATGTATTGTTTTATACTCTTTCTCCACTAACTCGGGTACATTATCTTCCAAGTTTAGCCTCATCGTCATTAGCCCATAACGAAAATTGAATGTTAATAAACCGGGTAGGATGTAATACCATATGAACAATAAAGTGGTTAGTGTTTGAATGGGTCCAAGGCATATCTCTCGTGTTAGACCGACCTGCTTAAGATGGAGAGAGAGCGGAGTTCAAATCCCGGTCGTGTTTTTTTGAAAGTGTTTATTTTCATAAATCGTTTCCCACTTTCCTTACACGCAAATTCGATTACCTCTTAAATGCTTCCATCTTCATCCCTACCCCATTAGACTAATTATTATAACTACGTACAACGATAAATATATGATTTGCTATTATTTGTTGGAATATATGAAGCGTCAATAAAGAGTCTTTAGATCGAATACTTACTAATGTGATTGTAAAAATAAAAATATTCATAATTCATATTAGCTTATTGCAAGTGATTTTAATCTAGTACTAGAGGCGTGACTTTTTAAATGTTGACATGTGTTGCAAGACTAACGTCTACACCACATAAGAAAAAGTTATTTCTTATAAATATAATGCGATCTTTGAATATAGTATCTATTGTTTTTCTGTCCAACTTGATCACCATGACAGGTGACCTGGTGGTCTAGGGGTAAGGTGTCAGACTTCTGTGCTGGGGGTCTCGGGGTTCAATCCTCGGTCCCGGCACAGATTTATCTGATTGCCAACCCCTACCTTCACCTCTGACAAGATGCGTATTAATCAAAACTTGTGAATGTTTGGAGTATCAGGCCTCCACCATGGTTCGGATCCCACGTTAAACTGTAGGTCCTCCATTTCATCTCACAATCACCCCTACCATTACACATTAGCGTAAGTGCGTATAACCCGAACGGGTAGTAAGACGCGGTGCTAGTAATAATAATTGATCACCATGGAAAATATAAGGGACAGTGCACTAAACGTACTTTCTCCTTCTTGTATCTTAAAATAGATACATTTATTAAAAAACTCATAAAATTTATGAAACTAAGTAATAAATATATTGTCCAGAAAACATTGAGACAAGAGGAAAATACATATTTGATTATTGCCTGGATTCTAAAAGTTTATTAAAGACTAGCTGAATGCCTGTTCTTCGCACTGGATATTGTGTTATTATTTATTTTTGGATGAAAACGAGGAGTTTTTATTTGAAACTTAATGGCGTGGTTCTAAGTTCTACCCGAGAAACCCCATGAGGAGGTGACCATGTATTGTTTCTCGTGGTGAGTTTTATTTTCGGCAGGCCCCACTTGCCTACTGCCTGGGACGTTATAAGCTGAGCGTGGCTGGACAGGTCCCCGCCACCATCCCACCTCTCCCCACCCCCACACCACCCCGGTCCGAGCCTTCTCACTCACACAGACACTACAAACACCACAAATTTCAGCAAAATATAAACTACAGACTACCGTCTACCGTCTCTTGGAGTTCCATATTAAAACGTAGTTACATATTTTAATTAATTGTCTGTATTTTATTTCACCCCTAGAAGCATCTACGGGGCTAAAAATAATGGCTATATTATTTCGAAGGCATTATTAGAACAAACTTATCGGATTATTACCCTTTAATCTTTTGAAAAGAGTTAATAAAGCAGTATTTTTGATTAGGGTAAATACCCCTATTTAGCACCCTTGTTCACAAAACATAGGAATGTAACATTTTTACCTTTCCTAATTAGCTTAATGAACACCTGTAACAAATGTCAGCCCGCTAGCTTTGTGGGAAGTGTGAGAATTAGTGATGAGTGAGTCGGTCGGTCGGTCGGTCGGTCGGTCGGTCCTTTTCCTTATATATATATGGATGGATGGATGGATGGATGGATGGATGGATGGATGGATGGATGGATTACAAATGAAAGCTTTTATATTTTAATAATAGTACAAATTTACAATAATATGTCATTTCATCTTTCAAATATTCAGCGAGCTAAGATCATAACTGGATGTAAAATACCATGAGTCATTTTCATGGGAAAATTAGAATAGCCATTTTCGTTTGTAATGTTAAACAGCGCGTGGATTTAAAGTTAAATCAAAATCGTTAGTGAAGATTAAGATAAAATCGATTATATATATATATAAACTTCAGTACACTACAATTAATTTTAAGTCTAAATATATATTTACAAAACCCCTGTAAAAAATTATGAAAACCCAAGATATTAAGTCTTGACCTGATCGGTAAATTGCTTCTATGTTCAGCCCGCGATACATTCAGACAGACTTCATCGCGAAACCCAGAACTTCGGGTTCGTAATGTCTTGAAACGTCAACAATTATCAAAACTTCTAGCAATTTTTTTTTTACAATCACAATACTTCTCACTCCGACGGGTAGATATATAATAAATGTAAATTTTATTTCCAAGAATAAATTATAGGTGATATTTAAACTTTAAATCCAAAGATGAGTCTTAAGACTGCAGTAACGAATGATAAGAGCATGACGTACTCGGAAGGTGACCTGGTGGTCTAGGGGGTAAGATGTCAGACTTCTGTGCTGGGGGTCCGGGGTTCAATCCTCGGTCCTGACACTGATTTATCTGATTGCCAAACCCTTCCTTCACCTCTGACAAGACGTGTTTTAATCATAACTTGTGAATGTGAGGAATGTCAGGTCTCCACCGTGGTTCGGATCCCACGTTAAACTGTAGGTCCTACATTTCATATCACAATCACCCTACCTATTACACATTAGCGTAAGTGCGTATAACCCGAACGGGTAGTAAGACGTGGTGATAATAATAATAATAATAATAATAATAATAATAAAGACGTACTCGGAAATATTTGTATGGTGGGAGCGAGGTCTACTGTTCACGGAACTACAACTAGTCAAAGATAATTTATAAACTCACTTTGATGAAACCCGCGATCTGACTGGATATCCACACTCATCTGAATCTGGTTTGAATATGACGAGTAGTGAAGTCACGAATCCAGGCTGAATATTCTAGTCATATAATGCTACAAAAAATTTACCACTTTCCCTCGAGACCAGTTCAAGTTTTTTTTAAACATCGCGTTTTTACTACCTGCTCAGATTTTTTGCCCATGTAGTAATTACACCAATGTGCTAGGGACTAGAATGGCTTAATTAAGAATAATAGCACTCACATTTGCTTGGAGAGAGAGTGGAAAGTCATTTAGAAAACCACCCTTAGTGCACCCGACCAGGATACAATCCCAATCTCCTTGTCTTTGGCAGACTAGTACAACACGATATTAGCGCGTTATACCATGCGGCCATTGAAGTGTGCTTAAAGTATATTAATTTTAAACTAAACTATCCTTGTCTTTGTAATATAAGCGTCCCTAAAATTCTCATATTAAAGATGTGGAGAAGGTTACATAATGATGGGATACATACTAGGTACTCATTTAAATACATTTTAGGATAGTCAAATTTTGCAGATTATAGATGGCAGGAAATGCAGTACGTGTGGGAAAATTTAGAACCGTTTTCAGAGTATTGACAGGCAAACCAAATAGGAAGATATCATTGGGAAGATATAGATGCAGTTGGAAGGATAACATTAGAGTAGACCTGAAAGAGATAAGGTGTAAAGAGGTGTACTGTGTAGAACTAGCTCAAGATAGGGATAGGGTGTAATGAGGAGGACTGGATATAACTAGCTCTAGATAGAGATAGGGTGTAATGAGGAGGACTGTGTAGAACTAGCTCAAGATAGAGATAGGGTGTAATGAGGAGGACTGAATAGAACTAGCTCTAGACAGGGATATGTTGTAATGAGCTGGACTTGATAGAAATATCTCAAGATAGGGATAGGGTGTAATGAGCTGGACTTGATAGAACTAGCTCAAGATAAGGGTGAGTGGCGTTCTTTTGTAAAGGTGGCAATTAACTTTCCAGATATTAATACCTTAGAGTAAATAAGTATTCAGGACAGTTAAGACGTGCTGGTTAAAATAAATTAATTTGTATAATATCAAAAAAGTGTTCATTAAATATATTCACAAAATTGTTATAAGAAAGTACCCACTTTGGTGGCCGAATGACTTAGAACAGTGTGAGCAAATGTTTGGTCTTGTGAGGCTTCATATCACCTTACGGATTCCTCATAAGGCCACACTATAGATTTACAGTACTTTTTGCAAGATACGATGCCATCCATAGATAGATAGATATATAGATTTATTTATTAATATTCTAGTTGGTTATTTTTACATTATGTTTTAAAAATAGCGACATTTTGTAATTAATTATAATACAAAACTTTTGAGAATACAGAACCTATAATTTAAACGGTGAATATACATAAATGGCAAAATAATCAAAATGGCATCTTCGATCAGCTCAAAAGTTCGCATGGACCGTTAAGATGCAGGTTAACCAAGCCTGGGCTAAGGCGTCACTCTCGTAATAGACTAGACTTTCCGACAAAAACAAATGTACATTCTCTATATTTCATCATCATCATCATCACAATCTTTAACATATTATAGTTTTTAGTACATATGCGTTAAACCTTAATGGGTAGTTAGATGTGTTGTTAAAACCAACAAAAACACAAAAACAAATGCATAATATTTTCATCCTTTGGAATGTAACTAATCAAGATAAAGTATCTAAACTTTGCTTTTAAAAACAACCAATTAAAATATTATAAATTTTCGTCTACATATGAGTAAATGACAAAAAAAGCAAATATATTTAATTTTAGTCACAATCCATAGCCCATTTGGTAGCAACTCAGCTTTATAAGCTAAGGTTCTCTAGGTTAAATTCATGGCTTGGTCAATAACTTGATACTTACTAATAAAATTGGGACTCCCACTTTCAGGATTTTAATTGATCACTGATGGGCTCGGTGTGGTCATTATTTTTTAATTTAAATGTTTTTAATTCGTATTTTGGTAACATAAACTTTTTTAAAAAGAACCTATTGAAGACTTTGAAATAAACATTTTGTGGCAATATTAATGAAAAGCTTATGAAAAATAATGAATATTTATTGTAAGAAAATATTAACATAGATCTCAGCTTTAGATAAATTTGCATTATTTATATTTTCCCTTTTATTTTTATGCTAGTAAATAAACTTTTTTTATTAAAAGAATCTATATAAAATAAAAGGGAAATCAATAGACACTGTATTTAGCAATAGCTAATAGTTTAATTACTTTATTTAAAAAAAACTAATTCCCTTTGAAGTAAAAAAAAATCATATTTCGAGAAATAAACCAAATTATTCCTGAATTTCATTTATTGGTTTGTTTACATATGACAATATTTAATAGTCTTTTTTTAAATTTCTACCTATGGTATTGTTTTCATTTGTGATTAAATATTGTTAACGGTGACATTTAAGTAACTAGTTTATTTTGGTTACTAGACTACGCAGCAATTCGTTCTGTTTTACATATTTATGATGTCAAACAATGCATAATATGCAAGCAATATATTACCCCTCTAATAAACAATCAACTATGCATTTTCAATTACCCCTGATATTATTAATTTTGGTCTAGGAAAGAGGAAAGGGTTCCCTTTGATTGTTAAGGCTGAAGCAGTTTTATTTTTTGCGTCATGTCCTATCACGTGTTAGGGCTCTGGCCAGACTGACAAGCCAGTGCGTGCGTGAGAAAGCGCGCGAGCGACTTAGCGACTGTGTGGCCAAACTGGCAAGCAAGCTGTTGTTTGTTTAGATAATAGCTCTATAGCTATTAATGGCAAGGCAAGGGTTTGAATCTCGGCTCAGTGAACTGAGGGTGGTTTTAGACAAGTGATTTATTGTAGATGTTTTCCCATCCTCTCTCCACTCTAATGGTGATTCTTATTTATAATGCACTACTTTGATATTATTATTGAAGTATTAACATATCGAATCTATAAATATCGTCACCTGAGAATGTAAGTGTTCTATCTCCAAAATTGTTAAATTTGAGTAATTTGGTGTTTACCTCTGTTTATAATGCATATGATTCATCTGCGGTGAAATTGAGACTGCTATATAATGACTTAAGAAGATACAAATTCGAGTTGTCATCCAATAACATTGGTTTTATACACAAGGTCAAACTTCAATGCTCTTTTACACAAAAGTGAAAAATTGGACATAAAACAATAGCATTCTCGGGTTACGATATATATATTTACATATATTACATATATATATACATATTGTTTATGGTCTTAACAATACAAATAGGCCATTAGTAGCAAGTGTGCTAAGCCTATAAGTAATAATAAAAAAGTTAAGTTGAGAAGTTTTCCTAGCACTCGATGAACCAACATACAATAGTATTGCCTAGCGCCTGTAAACTAGACTGTTCCGTCTCGAGTGTGCGCGTTTAGAAAATACAACTAGCTCTATCTTTCGGGGCCTCGCTAAGATCCCTCACTCTCGTGCACCAGTCTGGCCACCTCTCATTACAATCAATGTGTTTTATTTTATTTTTGAGTCTTGCTACATCCAGCTGTTATTTGAATCCCAAAATACCCATCACTGGCAAATCTGACTAGATTAGATTGAATTATTAATCCACACGATTCATTGACGTGGGTCACTTTGGTTTTAAAACATAGGAGTGTAGACTTATTTAAAAAAATCAGGTTTGTCCAATTAATTTTAATACCAACCTACTTGTAAAATAAGAGGGCCGTCCCATTCAATAAATATTACCGCGGAGATAGTCGTATGATCTAATATAGTACCTATTTAACTCAACGATCTGATTTTTCTAAATATGGTTCACCCCTAAATAAATTCTAAAAATTCGAAAAAGTCTATTTTTCCTTAACAATCCTATAGTTTGAGTTTGATTAATAGAAATGAATTTGTGAAAATGTGACCTTATTTATTTTAAATGGCTTTTTAAGTATATTTGTAGAGCTATGTTACTAGACTTGATGAAATAAATGGTACGGCGCACCGCACAGACTTTCTCTCTTTTTCTATAATATCGTAAGATTTCTGAACGGAATAATGTACATTGTATCATTACCACTCCACATAAGAACACGCATAAAATAATATACAATGATATATAATCATTGAGAAAAGAGGCGCATCTTTGTCCATCTAAGAGCATTTCAAACAGTTTAATGTCTTCCAAAAGGGTCAACACTTCGTATTAAAATTTCGATTTCTGGTTAAAATTTTATAAGGTGTTGCAGATCTTCAAGTCATCGCATTGATATTTAATTATTCATTTATACATTTTGACCAATAAAAAATGTAAATATTGACTATTGAGTCTAAAATGGAGATAGATCATTGCTGTGCAAACATTTCTCCAAAGAGCTTTAAGGAAAAATAACATACTTTTTTTAGATACTTATATTTAATTACTCTATGGCATTGGAGAATTATTGCGTTAAGACTTAAGTAGTATATGTTTACAACTAAAGCTCACAAAATTGTATTAATATATTTGCAAATATCTCAGAAACTGTTGCTTTTATAAAAATATATGTCAAATAAAAGTTTTTTATTTCTAATAGTCCTACAATTTTGCAATGATAAGTTGTTTAGTTTCTCAAATAGTTGTGGAGATACGGAAATTAACGCTTCTGTAAAGTACCCTAAAAATCATTTTCATAGGAAAATGAAAATAGCCAGTTTATTTATAATCTTAATCAACGCCTAGATACGAATTTTAATCAAAATCGTTTGAGCAGATTTTGAGAAAACCAAATTTTTCTCTTTTCGCCCTTCAGTAAACTACCCTTAATTTTAAGTTTTTATAGACACACAGACAGACGGCATTGCAAAGACTATTTTTTAGGGTTCGGGGGGTCATGAGACGTCGACATCCATCAACATTTCAGGTTAGTTTTTTTTACGGTCGCAATACTTAAACTTTAATGTCCAAAAAGTTAAAAAAATTATATAATTGCGTATAGATTGAAAGTTATTGATTTTATAAAAATATGTTTCGGATAAAATATCTGTATTATAAATATATATACATATTTGTAATGCTAAGTAATTTCATATCTCAAATAGTTTCGGAGCTATTATAAAAAATGTTAATTTACGCATCAGACCGGAGCCCTTAAAGCCATTTTGCCGAAATATTGAGAGTAGCCATTTTGTTTGGAATATTTATTAATGTTCATAAATGAAATTTAATCAAAATCGTTAGAGCCGATTTTGAGAAAATCGACTTTTTCTCTTTTTTCCCTTCAGTAAACTACCCTTAATTTTAGGGGTAGATATCCAATTCCAAAAACCCCTCGGGGCAACCCTATGAAAACCCTAGATATCAAGTTTCAGCTCAATCGGTAAAATAGTTTAGGCTCTAGTTGGAGGTACAGACAGACAGACAGACAGACAGACAGACCGAAATTCAAAAACCACTTTTTCGGTTTCAGGGAGTCATGAAACGTCAAGATTCATCAAAATCTCGAGTTCGATTTTTTTGACGATCACCATACTTTCTCTACCTGTAAGATAGAGAGAAAGTAAAAAGGGCTCTAGATGAATACTTCTAAAAAGTTTAGTATTTTCTTAATATTTGAGAACTAGCTTTCAACTTTACATTCAGATAAGACCTTAAGTAGTCTTTATTTTCCTTCTTTCTTATTAACATGACCAAGGATGTATGTAGGGGAGGGGTGAAAGGGAGTATACGCTTAGACCTAATAGAGACGTAGCTCCATAAAACGGCATATACTGTTGAGTTTTATACCATATGGCATGAAAGCTATTTATATTTTTTAGCTGGTTGAAGACCCTAACTTAAGTCCTCATATTATTTACACTAATGTAATAAAGATGACTAAAGTGTAGACAGTGGAAGATTTACTCAAGTTTATATAGTGATAGTGATAAAACTTTTAGTAAAATCACCACCAATACACTTTATTGGAAATCAATCAATCACTGACTTCAATCTCCTTCCCATAAAACCATTGAAACTAACGCACTAGATCATGTGATCATCTATAAGTCTACTTATCACATCGGTCTTAATATACGTTTTCACCCTACCTCCAGTTTGTTCATAGAATTAATTTTAAGTCGAGCTCACCGTTTGAAAAAAAAAAAGTTCTTGGTACTGGCAAACACATCTTGTGCGCCATTTAAAAAAAACCTAGTCAACAAAAATAGTTTTATCCTTGTATTATTATTATTATTATTATTATTATTATTATTATTATTAGCACCGCGTCTTACTACCCGTTCAGGTTATACGCACTTACGCTAATGTGTAGTGGTAGGGTGATTGTGAGATGAAATGGAGGACCTACAGTTTAACGTGTGATCCGAACCACGGTGGAGGCCTGGCATTCCTCACATTCACAAGTTGTAATTAATACACATCTTGTCAGAGGTGAAGGAAGACTTTGGCAATCAGATAAATTTGTGCCGGGAACAAGGATTGAACCCCGGACCCTCAGCAGTCAGCACAGAAGTCTGACACCTTACCCCTAGACCGCCAGGTCACCGATCCTTGTATTAAGTAGAATAAAAGCTAATTAAAGTTAAATTGGGTTGTGGTGTGGCAACATGGAGAGAGTCTGTAGTTAAACAAGAGATAACTTATTCTTTATAATTATGATGTAAATATTATTTAGCTTTTAATAAAAATATAATGTAAAAATGGTAGAATTTTAATATGAAGAAACGTCTAAAATTATTTCTGCCTCGTAGACTACATGGCCTAAGACATCACTCTCACAATATATTGGACTGGCAATGGCGGGAAGATAGTGTTTAGAATACCTATAGAATGTACTGAAATATTATTTTTTAAATCTTTTTCCATTATGTTTACGATTTATGAATTTAGTAATATTTATGAATTTATTATTATTAATCATTTAGTTTGTTAGTGCAATGTCAATTTTGAACGAATTTTGATTTAAAATAATAAATTTTGTTCCACAAAAGCATTGAAATGGACATATATTAAGATGTGTTGAAAATAGAATTTAATAAAAAACCAGAAACATATTATTAAAGTTAATATTAACACTCTCCAACAAGACTAATATTATTTTGTTCTAACCATGAATTATCTCTCAAAAATTATAATGTATCTACAAATTTAAGTTCAAATTATGTTTTTAGAACATGTGGAATCTCATTTTATATTGCAACTTATTTCTAGAGTTATATTTTACTGTATTTTTAATAATTTAGTTTCCTTAATAATATAAAATAGAAAGCAATTTTCTTTTTGAGTTAATACTAGAATATTAACGATTTTATAACTATCACCCACATCTGTGTGCATGTGAACTAAACTCAGGTCGTGTCTATCCTGGTTTGTCAGACACAGGGGAGACGAGGTTTGAATCTAGGCTGGATTTACTGATAGTAGTTTATCTTAAATAGATTTAAACTCTCCCTACACTTAATGTAAGTACTTTTCTTCTAAAATTCTACCTTATTGATTTAATCCCTACACCTTTTTAAGTAAACAAATATATTTATTACGTATAGTAAGATGTAGTGCCTGGTTAGAGTGAATAGTGTAGTTTTTACAGTTAAAAAAAAGGGTATGCACAAATTATTAAGAGTAGCTAATAATGACTGCTATTATAGCACCGCGCCTTACTGCCCGTTCAGTTTATATGCCTAAGTACTAATTACACTAATGGGTTAGGAATTGAGAAGGTTAAATTTAGAGGAAGCGAACCCACATTTGTGTGGAGTGAGAGTTGAAAAACCCTTTAAGAAAAACCACCCCCACCCTCCTCGGTGGCGTAGTTAGCTAACGCGCTAGTCGTGTTGAGCTCGATCACCGAGGACGGGGAGATCGAGGTTCGAATCTCGGTCGGATCAACTGGGGGTGGTTTATCCCTAAATGGTTTTCCACTTTCCTTTCACGCAAATGCGGGTTCACTTCCTCTAAAGTCAACCTTCCCATATTCCTAATCCATTAGAGTAATTAGTACTTAAGCGTATAACCCGAACGGGTAGTAAGACGCGGTGCTAAATATTATATTATTATTAAAAACTACCCCCGCTTCACTCGAGCGAGATTCAAACCTCAATCTCTCCGTCCTCAGTAGTCTAGTTCAACACGAAACTAGCGCGTTAGCTAACTACGCCACTGAGGTGGGTAAGGACTGCTATTGAATGAGTACAAGAATAAATGAGGGAAGGTAACACTAAACACATATTCCAAGACAAAAGTTTTTCTATCTCAAACCATATAAGGATATATGCAAACCCATTTTTACTAAATTAATTAAAATATGACAGATACTTTTAGTTACCACAATCTAAAGTGTTAGAAAAGTTTCAATTATCGTACATATGATCACTCTAGCTCAATTTGAGCTATAATTGGACTCGCCCAATATTTACCCTGTACTCTTCAAGTGATACCATAGTTAATCTAATCTTCTCACCAAAAAGGAGAGTCAAATTAATATTTGGTAATGGCTAAATGGACACGCAACATAAGGCATTAGACTTACCTTATCTGAATTTATAGTTTATGGTTTGAGTCCAAGCTGGGTGTATTTTCCTAAATTGTTTTAAATTCTACAGCCTAACAAGTGCGTGTACATTTCTATAATTTATACTTTAATAACACCTACACGTTAAACGTTAATCGGCGAGTAATCCTAACGGGTAGTAAGACTCACCTCTCAGATTATGAAGCTAGTTTTGCTAAAAAAAATTAATGAGTAAGCACTCTCTTATAATATTCATGGTTTCCAAAGAATACGATTTTTATGATTCTATATCTATTACGTACTTTATATATCACTTTTACATTCTCCAGTTTGTATTAAAAGTTCAAAATATGCGTAGGTTTACACTGGGGGATGAAGAAGGTAAAATTAAAATAAAAGGCACTAATATTTACATTAAGTGAGTTGGAAAAACAATTATGACTTACATTTCAGTGCAACTTTAAATTATTTTAATATAAACCCTAGTTAGATGTATCGACGCCCTTTACCACGTGATAACAGGAGCTGGCTATGTGTTGAATAGATATTGTATAAGTAGTATTTAAAATTAATTATCTTAATAATAAATTCCCGCCTAAGATAGACATAAGCCTGACACTCTAAAAACTTAATCTATATTAATATTTAGGGAAAAAAATTTATTTTCTAAATATGGATTATTTAAGAAATGTTATTAAATATCACCAATTATTATAAAAGAGTTATCAATTTATTTTATTTTATCACCTCTTAAAATATAGTACATTTTACATAGGGATAGATATATTTGAAAGATTTAAAATTTACTACTTATTACGTATTAATACGTAATGTATTGTGATCAGGAGATAGTTCTTTATATGAATATAAAAAACCTTAAATTCATTTTATTTTATCATTATTATTTATTGTTAGACCACAAAATATATTTAATTTATACATTTTTAACTACCCTTGCTTTAAAAAAGGGCTGTACTTGCGTTCACGATAAACAATATCATCCCCCTTTTTTTTTTTTGCTACCGATAAAGTAATTGAAAATATCTTACTTTTTATCACAAGTGTTATGGCTTTTGGAAACGTAATAGCTTATATTTAGCAGAGAACTGAACTCCAGACCATCAATTTATTACTTTGGGTGGAAACTTGAACCAAACACGCAAACCCCCAAACCCCCTCCGCCCCCCTGCCCCAATCGCTTTCTTGGACGATGCAGCTTAAACTCATTTCAGGGTTTGAATTTGGAATCTTTTTGCTTTAAGGTTAGAATAATTATATTTATTTACACAATAAAAATATTTGTTTTTTTATTAAAATTTGAATTAAATCCACTGTTTTAGGATTCCAAAAATCTGAATTAGTTTTTCATTTTAACTGGTAGAACTGAATCTAGAATTTGAATATGAATCTTGAAAATAAAATAGAAATGATAACCAAATGTTTATTTCTTTTAATTCGTTTCATTCAATTTAACATGTAGACATTCAGTGAAATGACACTGAAGTCACAAAGTGACAAGAGGGGTATTTGAGGGGGGGGGAGGGTTTGAAGCGGTGATGAACCAGTATCCAGTTCTAAGAAGTGGATGTTAGGCTACAAAAAACAAGTTGAAAACCACTTCTCTAGATATTAAATAATAAAAAAGTAGCTTAATATATCATTTAAATACCATTCTTTGTCATCGGGTATAAGGCGTCACTCTTACATACGTTTGGATTGGATAAAGCTAGAAGATCAGGATTTGAATCCAAATAGGTGTTTTGAGGATTCTTTTCTCACTAAATAGTGTAACACTTACTTTCAACGTGAATTATGTTACATTTAATATAAATCGTACCTTTTATGTGACTGTACTCTTTAGTATATTATATGGATAGCATCGTATATATATTAGGATTATCTCTCTCTCTCTCTCTCTCTCTCTCTATATATATATATATATATATATAT
>CABFWO010001170.1:100385-117466 GCA_902155825.1 Timema genevievae | reverse complement strand
GATATTTTGTGTGGTGCAGTTTCCAGTCCCTCTCTTTCTCCCCATCCCCCCCTACAAAACCCCCGACCTACTCTCCTGCACCCTGTGGGGAGCAATGCGATCCACTTTGGTTTAACTTTGTGAAACTACCCAACGAGGACCTATCTCTCCGCTCCACGACATAATAACGAGACGCGCTCTCAGGCTATTTATATTCACCCTCCCATCCCCATTTAATGGCGTACGTTATGTTACTATTGTTGGTAGATGAAGATAAACTTCACTCCGTTTCAGAGCTTTGTGGTCAAACAATGTGAAATTATCGTGTTATTGGAGGGAATCAAAATAGATTTAAAAAAATAATAAACAAAGAATACTTTGCAAAACCAATAGTAAAACCTCTCTTGTTTATTTTTTTTTGGGGGGGAGGGGCCTTGTTTTTTTTACGTCCATTACAATTTCCAGCCTGTGACCTGGATCAGTTCTTTATTCAAGACATATATATTTCCCCTGCTGGCTTGCTAAGGCTGGCGTAGCTTCATATGTACTATAATTTAACTTAAGAATAGGAGTCACAGTATCCAGTCCCCGGGCGTTAATTTATTAATGTGAAAGTCTAAACCCATATTTACATTAATGGTAAATTTTCAGCCATGCTAGGAATCGAACTCGGGAGCATTAGCTGAGTGGGCATACACGATACCAACTAAGCAATGGTGTCGGACCGGGGGAGGGGGGTGCTTGGGGGTAAATAACTTAATTTTGGAACAAACATCTTAAAAAAGGTAATACAATCGTAAATAATTTCAATAAAGTTCTATTTTGATAATCCATGAGGTCAATTCAAAAGTATCGGTCTTGATTTTCTACAATTTGCTATCAGAAGAGTGTTTTTAAGTTTACATTCAAAGTAGAGATCAACATTTTCTTTGACATGAATTTAACATCAAGTTGAATTATTTATCTGCTTCATCGGTCGAAGGCGGTGCAAATCATCCGAGCTCGGTAATACCCTAACACAAACTGCGGAGTAAAAATAAAATTCATAGCGACTTTGTCAAAGTGGATCATGGAGGTTAGGTTAAGTTAAATTAGGTTACTCTAGGCTAGGTTGGGTTAGGTTAGGTTAGGTTAGTGGTTAGGAGTTGAATGGGATTATAGGTTTTTCCGCAATTTGTGTGGACTGGCTGACAGGTATACTTTACTCAGAAATTCGAGTGCACCCATCGAATGATCTAAGGAAGTTTGATCTAACTTTTTCATCCTAAGGGCCAAAATCTGACCATCAATTTGTACCGTCAGTCAAATATTTATTTAATAATCCATCTAACTTAATATAGAGCTACAAACAACACTTAAGAAACAATTAATTTCAATACCTACTTATAAAATTGTATTTTCATCTGTTGAAATCTTTGGAATTTTACAGCCAACATTTGTATAGATATTACAAAATTGTATGTATTATGAAATATGCTCAGAACACATACTTTTACAAAATAATATAGCATTATAAATATATACCTATGCATTATACTTGTTTAACTAAACAAATATATGGATAATAATATTCAATCTGGAACTTTTTAAATAAATATTTGTATTTGAATCATTAACTATTTTAAATTTGTCAACTGGAATTTCCCTTTAATTTTCCTCCAGTTTACTGTGAGGACCAAACTTTCAGTGAGCGCGTGCCACGTTTGGCCCACAGGCTGCCAGTTTTCCATTCTTCTCCTAATATTAGGATCCCTCATTCTTAAAAAACATTTGCGTTATTAGTACATAATCTGACCTCTGAGCTCAGTTGGTAGCGTGAATTAATATTAATCTAAGTTTCCCTGGTTTGATTCTTAGCTTGGATGAAAATGTTATTATTGGTGAAAAATGTGGGTTTACCTTTCCACAGTGATGATTGATGAATTAGCTGCGGGTATTTGGATGTTGTGGCCGTTTGGATTCAAACTAGTTTATAAGTCATGTGCTGATATAATCAATTGGTTCAGAAAGTAGATACCTTAAATGTTAATAATAAAACAATTAGTAAACCTATAACCCGAAAGGTTAAAATGCGTTGACATTAAAATCGATGAAAAATATTAAACATATTTAGATCAAATTTTTTCTTTCAAAAGATATAAATACATATATGGATATCAATATAAATCTCTTCAGTTGAACTGTATTTACTAACTCACATCTGTAAAAGTGAATCGGCTAGAATATAAAACACAACTGTTAAACAACGTTAAAGCGTAATATTAAGGGTCTGTAATTAAATCAATACAATAGAATCCTCATTATCCAGAAATTGGTTATCAGGACAATTGACGCCTCATTGATTTTCGTTAAATGTAAAGGACATAATTTTTAATGTCCTTTTCCTATATTTTCAGTGTTTTTATGTTATATCTAATTGAATTTAATGAGTTCAAATATTTATCTTAATTTGTGTTGTATGGTAGCTACATTTGCACATATGTAATTTTCTTTATGATTTGTTGTAGGTAGTGTGAAAGTACATATTAGTAAATACGTCGTAAGCTTTAAAACTTTAGTACTATACTATTTTTTATATATAAAATGAAATATCTATACTTTAGATTACATAGACTTAACTAGATCCTAATTATGCTTACAATTAGGGTTTTACTGTATTGGAATATTGTATTAGGAAAACTCATTAATGCTATTTTTTTTATTTGATTGGGCTTAGAGAGCTTATATTTCTGCACAGAAAAAATTAAAGCTAAAGTCATATTAAGTTAGTTGGAGTGGACCACGCCGATGATGCTTAAATATCGTGATTGACTTAGAGATCAGCACGTGATTACATTTCTGCTCAGCTTTTGTTTTTAGGCGAAATTGTGAAACCACAGTAGCACTCTATATCCCGCACAGGCGTAAGTCTCATCTGGTATGATTTGAAGTTGATTGACTTTAGTTTTTCGAATCTCAACTGTGTAAAAAGATGTATTTTTGTTATAAACAGTTTTTAAACACTCTCTTTACATTAACGTGGCATTATCTCCTTTTATTTATTACATTAATCCCTCTCATATTAGTAAAGTTATATGTTGTCAGTCTAAACGGATTCTGTACATTGCAATGAAAATATTGTTTCTTTCTATTCAGAGGTAATATTCACTCCTTAGATAGTATGACTAAACTGTTTCATCATCATCATCATCATCATCATCAAAAACTGTCTCCAGCATGTGAATTGTTCAGTTTAGTAAGATGCCTCCATCTTCCTCTATCCTTCCACCATTATTCCGCTTTTGATTGCTTCCTTTCTTCTCCTTTTCATTTGCGCACTTTATGTTATCTGCTACTCAAATCTCTTTCATGACCCGGTCTTTTTCCTATATAATTGATTTCAATCATATCCTTAGGCATAATCTTCTATTCCATTTTCATTACATGTGCATATCATCTCAATCTTGCTTCCTCTTTCATGTATTCATTCCTAATCTTGTTTCTCCTCGTGGCAGCCAGCATGCTCCTCATTTATGTATAGCAATTAAAGATCTTCTTTGCACCCACCCAGAATAATACCATGAACTCATATAATTAAGGGCAAACATTATATTCACTTCACCATGAAGATGATCTAAATATTATGTGCACGCACGTTTGTTTGTGTGAATTATATCTTTTTTTCGATTAAAAGGTTTGCTATGCAAAAATCTACCTCCCAGGAACGTTAAAATTTCATACTGGTGTAATATGAACTGACAAAAATAAAGACTGGGAAAAGGTTGAGCATATTAGTATCTCACCAACTTCAGCACCATCCAGCTAGTTTACTGCTGCGTGCAGAAAGAATGAGAACGAAAAATGAGAGGAAAAGAATAAGGGAGAGCACATCAAATCAATAGCTCACTGACTACAGCGCCACACATCTACGTTAACATTGCACGTGGAAAAATTGCGAACTAATCGTGAAATAAATAAGGCGCTAAAGGAGAGCAGGTCAAGTCAAGAGCTCACTGACTGCAGCGCCACACAGCGAAGTTAACATTACACGTGGAAAAATTACGAACTAATCGTGAAATAGTCAAGTCAAGAGCTCACTGACTGCAGCGCCACACAGCTAAGTTAACATTACACGTGGAAAAATTGCGAACTAATCGTGAAATAGTCAAGTCAAGAGCTCACTGACTGCAGCGCCACACAGCTACGTTAACATTGTACGTGGAAAAATTGCGAGCTAATCGTGAAATAACTAAGGCGCTAAAGGATAGCAATTTAAGTCACCAGCTTCCTGGCCATAATTACAATAAGCTGTAAACAAAGTATGAAGAAATAATGTGGACTAATATGAAATATATTGTGAATTAAGATGAAATATATAATGGAGTGAGGAAGAACGCGTCAAAAAGTCACTGGAAAAACGAGTTCATTTTAATCCATATACGTGAGTTAACACAGCATGGGGAATCAATATGAACTAAAGCCTGGTATGCAATTGGAAACTTGTTTACTAAAACTGTTCCCCGATGTTTCCGAGATGTTTCCTGTTGCTCAAAAACATGGACAACACATTATTAAATAAACGGCTAAACCCAACATTGTTTTACGTCCAGATATATATGATGAAATATTGTTAGCTTAACCAGAGCCAAATAATTTGATAACAATCTTCTGAGTAGGATGCTGTTATGGTTTGTGCTTTATGGGTGGTTAAGGACTGTTCAAGAAGACAGATAATATAATAAAATTGTTGTGGCTTCATGCAGTGCTTCAAAATGATTCATACTATGCTAATAAGATTCTAACAGAACTGAACCACGAAAACGGCAGTGGACTTAGGAACCTCTTTCACATGTTTCCTTCAGATTTGGTAGTTATTTTATAAATGGTTCATCTCAGAATAGAGAACGACTGGCCTGGCTAATGTCGTATGTTATCGAAAATGTTGGTAGACACGTCCAAACACTTAAAACTTTTATGTATTGCATCCATTTGAAATATATGACAAGTAACATTGTTTCTATTTGGTGAAAACCATCGAAACATGAATAAATATTTGCAAACTCTTTCCGAAGACACTAAATAAAAAATCTTAGACAAGAGAAACATGTTTACAAACAATGTTTCCAAGTGCGTACTAGGATAAAGAGAAAGATAAATTATAGGTGAGAGTAAAACACATAAAGTCACAAGTAGCTTTACAACTGCATTTGTTAGAGAATGGAATGTAGAGTTGACGGAATCAGGGGATAATTATTTCTTAGCACCTCGTCCTACTAACCGTTTGGGTTATATGGCTATGTACTAGTTACACTAATGGCTTAGGAATTAGGAAGGTTTAATTGAGAAGAATTGCACCCATATTTGCGTGGGAGGAGAGGGGAAATCCACCCTCAGTGCACCTGACCGGGATCGAACCTCGATCTCCCAGTCTTAGGCAGTCTAGTCCAACATGAGTATTAGACCACGTGGCCACTGAATTGGGTCAGGACATAGTTGAAAATCCTTTTCAGCCTCATTTTGTAACAGTCTTTTTTTTTAAATACTATCGAAACACAAAACAATAAACAGGAGGGAAATATGAACATAAATCCCTTACGTATGCATAAATGCCCGTAACGCGCTATAATCTTCTATATAAACTGGGGGATTGAGATAATGTGTAAATTCCAAACACAGTTTTGTGTCAATACGTGGCTAAAAACTCATTATATTCGATCAGATTATACGAAACCCATTTCTATTTTCTCTCGTCTGTGATTCCGTTCTCGATACAAATAAACAACTCTCTTTTTTTAATCAAAATTGTATTGTATTGTACAATTTAATGAACGTATTATTTTCTTTCCTAACAAAGTTTACTTCTGTATTGCTTGGAAATTATTTAGATATTTAGTTTTCTCTAATTAAGCCGTGGGCATGTTGGGAATATTTTAGTGTGTGGCTTTCAAATATAAGTTTTTTTACGATTATATAAACAATGTACCCAGAAATAGACTAATTTTTATCTATAAGGGGAAAATGAAGTGATAACAGAGAATACTTATTCAGAATATAAACTCATTTTTAGCATCAATATCATTTTTTTTCGTATATTTATCATGCTCATTTCTTATCTTTGTTCTTTATTTATATTTATTTACCTCTAAATTTTGTATATTTCCTACTTAAACTCTCATTTTAATCTTTATACATAATTCTATATATATATTTCTTTTTATTGGTTTAATATTTTACCTCTTTAAACTATAATCTAAATTTTATTTAATAATTTTATACTTTTATAAATCATATCACCGTTTCAGGTAATATCTCTATTTTTTCTTTAAAATCATCTTATTATTTAATATCAAAACATTTTTCTATTCAATTCTCATTGATATTCATTATATTTCTCTTCGTCATTATTTCATATCTGGACTTTTTCACCAACTAAATAGTAATAATATTTCTCCTATGAAAACATTCATTTTTAAAGCACTAATTTTGGTTAGTCAATCCACCGTTTAAAAAAATTAGCAACGAAACAGTATTTATATTTATAAATTGTATATTAATATTGATAAAGTGTATATTTAAATAAAATGTTAAATGACTAAATATTATATATTTTTTGTATTATAACAATTTTGATAAAATCAATATTTACCATCAAAGATATGATTTATTAATTCTTAGGTGGAATTTCAGAAAAGTAAAATATTTAAAAAAAGGTTTTGTTACACACCTTTCAAATAATCGAAATATATTTCTATATGATAAATTTTTCTACCACATTTCAATAACCTTTCAAAATTTAAGTGTATTAACATCCATCCAGTTGACTTCAGTGGTCTTGGTGTAGAATGCTTGCCTCAGAACACGATGTTCGTGGGTTCAATGCCAGCCGGGCTCGAATTTATTTACTTTAGAAATACAAATACTTAGCACAACTTCCTCTTTGGAGGGGAAATAAAGCCCTTGGTCTCATGTTGATCGTGGTATGTAAAAGAACCCTGGACGCTGAGTGAAAATACCTTTCCTGGAAAACTTGGTAGGATCTTTCACTCTTGCTCATATAAATTATCGCATGCTGATATAATCAATTGGTTCAGAAAGTGCATGCGATATAACTAATATTAATCAATAAGTTAAATTAATGCATTCATTAATATATATTGTGCTTACGTTATATGAATGAGGAGGGTATAATTTAGGAAAATGTAAAAAATAAAAATATAGATTGAATACCCATTGAGGAAAATAAATACGCAGGACAAATTACCAAGATTCAAACCCAAGATATCCTTATCGATGGTAATACAGTATATTTTGATAATGACGCTTTAGCCATTGAAGTACTATAAAATTTAAATACGCTCTGCTAAACTTAGCAGAATAACTGACAATTCTTGCTACTCTACTTCATAACCTTCATCATAAGTTAATTGTATTTGTCCAAGTCAGAAATATATGGTAATTGGCATGTTGATGGGTCTAAGTACCTCATATGTCCGGTAATGGGGTGGTGTCTGAAACTGGAGGGCTTTTGATGGATGGAAATGGAGGGGGTTGAGGGGTTGCTTTCTCTGGGGAAAATGGATTGGTGTAGCGCATTTTAGGTGTAAATTAGCTCATTCATCTTTCTCAAGTTAGAAGTCTCATTTTACCCGACTGGCAAAGATATTATGACATAATATATACACATTTATATCTGCTACTATCACATCATATTACACATAATGTGATGAATCCCTCTCGTATCTTACCATTTTCGTAATGGTTAAATATTGTAGAGTATAAAGAAATGATGGGAGGATTTAATTAAATTGTATGACTTGAGATCATTATTTTCTTTTCGGTGCCAATGTTTAGTTACTAGATGATTTAGGTTTAAATATTTACTCATGTAGGTATTTAAATAAGAATATATATTTTTTTTAAATTTAATATTTTAAACTCATTCTATGATAGTTTTACTAAAATGATTTCTTCTAACCTTTCTAAAATGAACAGAACACCTAACTAGGCACTATACAATATTACAAAGCTCTGATTACACTATTGATATTATTTTTATAAAGATAATGTGAGAAATTGGAAAAAAATATAGTTTACTGCCAACGTTTATTTATTTATACTGAATTATTAAAATAGAATTAAAGATAGAATAAATTGCATCATGAATATTTTTGATATAAAATAGCCTTAGAAACTTGATATTTTATTAAAGTTTACTGATAATTTTATTAATAAATAATCGATTATTTTGTTACATTACTATTAGCACCGCATCTTACTACTCGTTCGGGTTGTACGCACTTACGCTAATGTGTAATGGGAGGATGATTGTGAGATGAAATGGAGGACCTACAGTTTAACGTGGAATCCGAACCACGGTGGAGGCCTAGCATTCCTCACATTCACAAGCTGCGATTAATACACGTCTTGTCAGAGGTGAAGGAAGGGTTTGGCAATCTGATAGATCTGTACTAGGACCAAGGATTGAACCCCGGACCCCAAGCACAGAAGTCTTACACCTTACTCCTAGACCACCAGGTCACCGAATATTTTGTTAAAATATACTTATATGGTACTGTTATATATTTTTAAGGAATAAAGGTTGAATTCAGGATAAGTGTATCTGCATTCACGGGGAGTGAACGGGGAAATCAATTTAGGAAATACCACCCTTAATACACCATATCGGGATTCAAACCTTAATTTTCCTGTTATCAGCAGTCCAGACTATTATGAGAGTGATACCTTAGACAATGATGCCAACTTAACAGGTAAAATTTTTGGTAAATTACCAAGTAAATTGATTAATCTTGCTACAAGCTTATTCTGCAGTTTGTTATTTAAACTACTGTTATGATGTTATAAGCCCAAAACCTCCAACTACAATTAAATACATATAATAAATATGTTAACGAATACTAATTTGTGCAAATATTATAAATAAAAAAACCAAATGTCAGATGGTGATAGATAATAGAGAGATTCTTATGACTTAAAATTTATATATATAACAAACTAAGCAGAATATGAGGAAGAGGAAAACGATAAAGGACCTAACATTTTAATGAGCCATAAAGGGCTTGCGAAGAACATCTGTTGGAGATGACGAAATGCCAGCTGACCTTCTTAAGGAATTGGGAGACAACGGATTTTATTTCACTTGCAAAACATATTAATAGGATCTACTTAACAAGAGAATGGCAAAGGACTTTCTAAACGTAACCATGGTGGGTCAAAAGAAGAAACAATCAAAGAAATGCAGTAACCATAGGATCATAATCCTTACCTTTTGTGGGGAAGATCTTGGCATGGATACTTAAAAGGAAACTGGAATAGAATATATGGAAAGTGTGATGGCAGAGGATCAATTTTGATGGAGAAAGGAAAGGGAACCAGAGATGCAGTCAAGGTATTGAGAATAATCTCAAAGAGATATATGAAAGACGAGGAAAAGATTCAAATTCGTTTCATCGACTAATAAAAGGCGTTTGATAGAGTAAAGTGGAAGTATCTGATGGAAATATTCAAGAACATCGGCATAACTGAAGGGACATTGGTTTATTTCAAACTTATACCTGTGACAGTGAGTGAAGGGGATACAGAATGACGGAGAGATCACCATATTGGAGATAGGAAGAAGATTGAAGCAGTAATGCTGTTTGTTACATAGTATGTTCACTTTCTATGGAAAGTTACTGGTCAGAGAAGCCCTGGAGGGATGAGGCAGTTTTAGGATAGGAAGAAGAGTCATCAACACTATAAAATATGCAGATGATATAGCATTGCTTGCCAAAAATAAAGAAGAGTTGCAGGAAATGAAGAACCAGTTGGTAGAGATAGAGAGAAGATATAGCATGAAGAACCAAATTGAAAATTCAAAAATGACGATTATATAAAAAAATAGAGAGCCACTGAATATCAAAATTGTAGGTCAGGAGTTGAAAAACTTAGAGGAATGTACTGAGGAAATGACACATTTGGAACTTCACAATCTATAGAGCCAAAACTTGGACTCTTAGGACGATGGATAAGAAATACTCGTAGAATTTTTAAATGAGGTTCTTGAGAAGACTTGAGAAGATCAGTTTGATAATAGAAGATCAAAGTGGCTAATGAAGAGATTTTAAACTGGATTGGACATATCCCTTAGGAGGAGCTGTATTCTGCACGACGTCATAGATGGCAAGGTTGAGGGGGAAAAGGAGCTTAGGAAGAAGGACGATTCAAATATTGTATGACTTGCAGGAAAGAAGAAAATTCTGGGAGCTGATGAAGGAAGCAGAGGACAGGGTTCATTAGTGGTCTAATTTAAATGACAAAAGAAATGAACGTGTCGTAAGACAGAAAACTTAATAATAATAAGTCACCTGTGATCACGTGGTTACAGGTATTAATTTTGCAATATACTAAATCGCTGGTGATACAGTTTAAGTCTCAACCAGATCCTCTTGAACTTAGTTTCCACATGTGACTTACTGTCGAAATTTTATAAGAAGGTTATCTTGGAAAAGAAAACCCTCCATGCCATTATCAGGAAACTGACCCATACAACAAAGTGGCTGCCATCTGTTAGCAAAGTCAGTATTAACTTATGCCAATAAAGGGTGTATTGTAGTTATCACAACAAACCTTCCAGCCACTAATCTCAGTTTTCTAGACATATGTTGCTACCTTTTCCCTAAGTAGATGTTTGTTTTCATATGGTTGATTTGACTCCCTTTCACACCCATTTTCATCGAAATACAGAAGTGCCGGGGATCGAACCTAGGGCCTCCGGTTCTGTATATGTATCTGTATCTAGTTACTTTGAACATGCTACTACAAAGAATATATAAACATATTTTTCAGCCATAAATAATAATATTTTAATAAATCAGTATGGTTATTTTATAAGTATTGTTAATTTTTTATATCAAACCACCGACACCTTAGCGGGGTTGTAGCTTGTCCATCTATTGAACTAAGGGTCTTAGGATCGATTCCCAGTATGGCTGAAACATTTATCGTTGGTAAAATGTGGGTCTACTCTTTCAAAGCGATGACTTAACGGTCACTGGGCTAGGTATTGTATCTGTTCTAGATTTAAGTTAGATTATAAGGTTTATGAAACTAGGATAGGCCTAACCAGCTGGTAGTGGAGAATATATAGGTTGAATAAAAAACTGACCTAGGCCACAGGCTGGTGAGTGTAGTATCTGAAGGGCACATGACCTGATATTTTAATACAGGGAAATGGACATATTATATTATCTAAATATCAGATAAGGCTCTTCCTATAAAAAGTTGATTGTATTAGTGTATTTACATATTCATACCCTCTCTTTTGTAATTAACTTTATTTTAAGATCGTAAGCAATAATTATTTTCCTTTCTTTTCCAGATTATTGAAATAATATGACCTAAACACATTTTCAAGAAACATCACAAGAATATAGGAAATAAAAAACATGACTAATAAGTTATATAAAACTGTTAAAAAATGTAAACGTTACAATATTATTTTGAAAGTGAACTATTATAGGCCTACTAACATTAGTGTATAATAATTTAGTTTAGTTTAGATATTTGACACTGTTGGGGAAGGGGTTTATTTTTAAAGTGCAAAATGACAGTGGCGTTTTGAAGAGTCAGAAAAAAAGGGGGCAGGTGTTTGTGAGGGGGTGTGACGCGCTCCTGTGACGTTGAAGGGGTGTTCGCCACGGAGCATGTATCTGAGCGCCAGAAACTGCCTGGCTACCTCGTGCAACAGTGCTACCAACAGGTCGTCCTCTAGACACTTGGTGACCAGTAACGCCGCCATGGTGCAGTGGGCGTTGTCCAGAACACTTTCCTTGCTCGGTGTCGCCATTTTGGTTCACCTCATAGTCATGACTTCAGTGGCAGACAAAGGTAGGTTGTGCCTCTCTTTTTGTGAGACCTATTTCTTATCTTACTAATATTATGAATGCGAAAGTTTGTGTGTTTAGATGTTTGTTACTGAATCACGCCAAAACTGCTGAACGGATTCGAATGAAACCTGGTACGTAGATAGAGTATGTCCTGGAATAACATGTAGGCCTATTCACAACCTTTGATTTTACATTAATTTTACAATAATAATGTTTAAACTTTTCGTCGGGTGAAGCCGCAACAGGTAACAGCTAGTGTAATATATAGAGGAGTTGTGGTACGAAACTAGATGTATAAACTTTAAAGTATAAAATAAATTTGAGGGTTGAAATAATACAAAATATTATTAGGAAGGCTTGGGGATGTTACATAATATTAAGTTACATACCCTCTACTCATAACAGTACAGTTATAAGGATAGTCAAGTCTTTTAGGTTAAATTGGGCAGGATATTGCACGTGATTGGGAAATTCTAGAAACGTGTTCATGTTAATTACTGGCTAGCTCAATGGGAAGAATCATTTGTGAAGACCTAGACGCGTATTGGAAAATATTATTAGAATGCACCTGAAAGAGGGGAACTGAATAGAACTAGCTCAATATAGTAGGAATAGGGGAAATGAGGTGGATTGGATAGAACTAGCTCAAGGTAGGGTTAGGTAGCAGCATAATTTTGTAAGTGCAGCAATGAACTGTTGAGTTCCTAATGTCTTAAATTAAGTAATAAATACTAAGAAAGTGGCTGGATTATTAAATAGAAATTAAGATTACCTTTGGTGGTCACACTGTCCAAGTTAGAATTCTTGAACACGTTTAATCACAAGTGTCATATTGAAAATATACAATTTTTAAGGGACCACACTTCATAATATGAAATATTGTCCCCATCTAAATAAAATATTACAAATATAATTCCTAGTAACAAAAATAAAACTAAGACTATGTAAAATTTTAAGACCTAATACTTCCTTGATTTTTCTTAACATAAATATATAGCCTTTTTACTGCAATAATGGCATTGGGTGCCAGGTTTTAAAAATTCATAATGAATCTACTTTTTAATAGATGATTAATACGTCCCCGTAAGCTTAGGTTTCTTTTGTGTTTGTTCCTTTTTAAAAAAATAAGAATACTTTTCAAACCCATATATGCTACTAAATATTGCAAATATTTATTACACAAATTAAACAAGTTTTTGAAATCGATCCCTGTGAGTAAATAATAAAAAAATGTATATGCCAGCATTATTTGATAAATTTATCTAAATCGTGATCAATTTCCAAATGTCATAGTACGATATGGTGTATTTCTGATTCAACATTCTCTCAAAGACTTCATTGACAATGACGAGAATATTGGGGATTGAATCCCAGCAGTGTGTAGAGAGGGTAGTTTTAATATCTGCCACAATGCTTCTGTGCAAATGCTGGTACCATTTTTAAATTATAAGTTATTCTTTCATACCACATTAGAAAACTTAATATATTGCGTATGATACCAACGGGAAGATAAAAGTGTTGATTAGATTTTTCCAACATTTTAGATGTAGCTGTAGTAATAAAAAAGAGTGTTTGTTTGTTTGTTTGTTTGTGTGCGATTCCCAGCCAAATTTACGGCACGAATAGATCTAAAATTTTAACATAGGTGGATGGGAGAAGGGTCAGAATGAACCTCGAAGCAGGGTTTTAAATTTTTAGTTAGCCTAAATAAAAAGCTAATTAAAAAGCTTTTTTTAAAAAATTGAATACAATATTTTTAATATGGTTTAGAACCACGTTTCAGTTATAAAGTTTCAAAATTAAATCGGGCACTATGGTGTTGTGAGGGGTAGTATAATTCTTATACCACAGTGGGTCAAGGGCAGCACCGTGCGGGATTGCTAGTCTATAATAACTCGATGGACAGTCAGATAACTCTATAATGCTTAACATTACTGAGAGATTTATGGTGATATCTTATGCCACATCATAGTAGAATTGATCATTATAAGTATGTTTTACTGAAAGGTAGATGGCTTATCTTGACTGATTTACACTATAGAGATAAATAATAAGTTATACTGAACTAAAATCGATTAAAGGTACGCCTGTTACAATTCAAGGCAAGATTCCCAGTCAGTGTACACTCTGTTTAGCGTAATGATAGAATTTTTAATTAAAAAAAATTATAAATTCATAATTTTTCAAAAATTACATCATGAAAACAGTTATCGAATCCAGGACCCCTGACTTGGCGTGCTAATGCTCTACCACTGAGCTATAATGGATTCATCTCGTGCTGTAATTCTTCACTCGTAGATATTGTCTGTGATGGAGATTAGGGAATCACCAGCTACTGTGATACCACAGCCTGTTGGTGGGTGTAGTGAGGGAGGGGTTTATGGGATTCAAACCCCTCACCCTAAAAAAATCCAAAGTTTCTTTATATGAAGCCTATAGATGGCTCTGTATCTGACTTAACTTATACTAGCAAATAATTTTAATAAAATAGACAAAGATGGACCTCTTTAAATAGCTTCCTTAAGATATTTAGGTTTCAAAATATTTTCCAGGTGAATTTAAAAAATATACCCATAGAGGGCTACTCCAAATAGCTTCTATATGCAAATGAAATTTTTAAAATGTAAAATTGGGGAACATTCTTAATCAGTATTTATAACCTAACTAACAATTTAATTCATATTAAGGCCTTATATGACAAATATAAGAAATACTAGATCTAATTTCTCGTCTTCATACATTGAAGTAATATAATACTAAGAATCATATTTGATAAATATTATAAATGGCTATAAAATAGTACTAAAAATATATTATAATTTAATTAATGTTGCCAACAAAAAAAGTATAACTACACAATTGAACAAATTTTTTCATCCTCTCATTTTTGATAAAAAAAAATATTTTGAGTAAAATTCTCTTAAATAAGAAAAACAAACAGTTTAAAGGACCATACAGTATTTATATATACAATAATATGCAGAAGCTGGATTAGCCTTGGAGAAATAATTTAGATCAATACCTTTAAAAAGGGTGAAAAGGATAAAGAGAGAATCCAATCAAAAATTTCTAAAAGAGGTAATGTAAAAATTCTAAAAAGGATTAAAAAGCTATTAAGGATAAACAAGGAAATAAGAGTAAGCAAGGTGAAAAATGCAAAAAGGTCAAAATAGGGTAAAGAAATATAATCCATTTAGAATTTTTACCACTTTTAAGTTATGCAGCTTACACATTTACTCTTTTTGAACTATTTACCTTTTGCGCAATTTTTACCCCGTTTTACCTCATTTAAACCTTATCGCATTTTATATGTTTTCCCGTTTTGGGAACGTTTTGTCCGTTTTACCATTTTTTTAAACTTGTTAGCTCTTTTAACCATCTTATTCTTTTGTAGGTTTTTGCCCATATTTAAACCTGTTCACCCAATTTTCCTTATAGGCCTTTTCTCTCGTTTTACCTTTTTAATCCCTTCTACCCTTTTTACAACTTTACTTAATCTTTTTTTACAAATATACATTTATAACTAAATCGTTAAAGACATTTTTCAAATATTTCAAATTTTCAAAAACTGCCCGTGAGTTAACTATTATTTAACATATTTTTTAACCAAAAGCCAATAGTAGAATGGTATTTACTAGTCAAACAAATCATAGATATGCAAATTAATCAAAATCACAAGATCCATTTTCTAGAATTTAGAGTTAAAACAACTCATCAGTAAGTTACCCTTATTTATGGGCAAGGGCTAACATAAAAATAACTTTTAAAATGACGCTATCTAATCTAAATATCAAGTTTGGACAACATCTATCAAACCGTTACTAGGGACAGATAGACTCACAGACAGATGAACAAATATGAAGACAAACAGAATGTTAAAATATACTTTTTGTTTTCAGGATTGCATAAAACGTACAAAATCATTATAATCTTGATAACATCTATATTTTTTATTTTATAATATTATTATTATTATTAGACCGCGTATTACTACCCGTTCGGTTTATACGCACTTACGCTAATGTGTAGTGGTAGCGTGATTGTGAGATTAAATGGAGGACCTACAGTTTAACGTGGGATCCGAACCACGGTGGAGGCCTGGCATTCCACACATTCACAAGTTGTGATTAATACACGTCTTGTCAGAGGTGGAAGGAAGGGTTTGGCAATCAGATAAATCTGTGCCAGGGACGAGGATTGAACCCCGGACCCCCAGCACAGAAGTCTGACATCTTACCCCTAGAACACCAGGTCACCTTTACAATAATAATACTTTCTCTTGATATGAAAAAATAAAGGTATAATATTCTAAAAGGCTATAGAATCTAAAATAAACTGCACTAGTGACAAATGTATTATACATATCTGATTATAGTCTACATACAACCTACTCTCACTTATTAATTAACAAGGGATATCTATTTGTAAATAAGGGAGTGTACAGGAAAGGCTATTCAAACTTTTCCCTTTGTGTATCCTTCCACCGGATGGCCTCGGTTGTTTAAATTTTGTACCAAATCGAAAATAACCGATGGTTAATACAAATGCTTATGGCATTCATTTCTCACACGGTGTACAAAGGATTGATTTTCAATTTATGTTCACCCTTAGAAGCTACATCCCCCCATAATATCTTGACAAATATTAAGCTTCTACATTGTGTTGTGAGTAGCGAAAGTTCATGAAAAAATATATCGGCTTTTATTCACCCAATTTACTTTTATGTATAAATTTTAGTTATGAATGCCTCTTTTTACTTTCTCTCTATCTTATAGGTAGAGAAAGTATGGTGATCGTAAAAAAAATCGAACTCGAGATTTTGATGAATTTTGAAGTTTCATGACTCCCTGAATCCGAAAAAGTGGTTTTTGAATTTCCGTCTGTCTGTCTGTCTGTCTCTGTCTGTCTGTACCTCCAACTAAAGCCTAATCTATTTTACCGATTGAGCTGAAACTTGATATCTAGGGTTTTCATAGGGTTGCCCCGAGGGGTTTTTGGAATTGGATATCTACCCCTACTGAAGGGAAAAAAGAGAAAAAAACGATTTTCTCAAAATCGGCATTAAACGATTTTGATTAAATTCCATTTATAAACATTAATAAATATTCCAAACAAAATGGCTACCCTCAATATTTCGGCAAAATGGCTTTAAGGGCTCCGGTCTGACGCGTCAATTAACATTTTTTATAATAGCTCCGAAACTATTTGAGATATGAAATTACTTAGCATTACAAATAT